>OX463779.1:16915747-17163247 GCA_949825025.1 Siphlonurus alternatus | reverse complement strand
ATAATACGTATGATTGTAATTGTAATAATAATATAAAACTGATGATAATATGTTTTAATTTTTATGTTTCTTTTACAGGTATTGCAATACTAAAATATTGTAAATATGCATTTTGTACCTTATGGTTCTATATGTGCAATAAATAAATACAAATATAAATTAAAGTTTTTAAAGCTCACAACACACCTGTACAACTGTAAAACACATAAAAAATGCAGCATAAAAAATAGGTTATTAACTACCTCTAGGATAAAAAATAAAAATGCTTAAAAAAGTAACTTAATTTTACATGCTACGAAACATGGTAATTTTCTGCAACTCTAAAATATAATTAATTTTGTGTAAAAACTAAAAATTGCAACAACAAATTTTTAAAAAGAATAACAATTGCAAAATCTATGTAATGTACTGTACAAAGTGCCACATAATATAAGAAATAAAACATCATATATTCTAATTCATAAATTTAAAATCAAAATACTTGCCTAAATCTTATTTACAAGTTAGTATACTCAAAATGAGTCCTAATTTTCAATATATGCCCATTGCTGTACTCAGCCATATGCATGGAATTAATAACATTATTTTATTAAACACAAATAGTGTACATATATAATTAGACATAGATAGTAAATATCAATCAGGAAAAAATATAATTATAGAATATAAATATAAAAGAGTTATACAAATATATACATGGAATTATATGGAATTAATTATCAAGTCAAAGCGCAAAAAGTTTTAGTGACAGTGAAACAAATTTATCATCTTAACTTAAAAATAGTTTTATTTTAGAATAGAATATCACGCAAATTTTTATATTCTGTTTGTAAAAGCAAAAAGAAATGTAAAAAAGACTCCCACCTTATCATTAACTTGTTTCACTCACCGTAGCATGTAAAATAGTGAGTACATTTATTTTAATAGCATATCTTTATGTCTGTTAAAGTAGGTGTAGCTTTAACCAAGTGTCAGATTAATCTTGAGGAAATTGGACCCTGGGGGTTTACACCACTGGCAGTCGGGTCTGGGGCGCAGTAATTTAGTGTGTCAGTGTGCCGCCAGGGGTGAAGGCGCTGCTGTCGCTGGAGGACGGAGTGACGAGAAAGAGACAGCGGGGATGATCATGCGATAAGCTGTCATTTTACTTATCTTCATTCTTCTTTAATCTGTTTATCATTTTTTTACTTTAAGTGATTCGTAGAGATTTTGAATAACGATTTTTTTTATATATATCATCAAGTTTATATAAAATCATTGCATGCTTTCGCCGATACAGAATTTTAATGGAATAATTCATTGAACGCTCAATAGAAACTGCTATGCGTGTAATAGCACTGACTGTATTCTACTTGGATAAATATTATAGGGGCATTCACAAAAAGTATTAAGGCTATAATATATTAGGGCTTGAAATTTTCAGGCTCGAAAAATTGTGCACAAAATATTAAGTTTGAAATTGAACCTTAAAATTTCCAACCCTAAATGTGACCTTACAGATTTATGATTCCCCCACCCTTCCCCCAATCCTAAAATATCTTACTGTAATATGCAAGAAATGTAATGTTGGCATTGCTTGCATTATCAACTGTTATCATGATGTTCTTTTTTGCGGTCAAGTAATGCTTTGATTAGATATGGTTTTCAAAACTCTCAGTCTTCCGTACCGTCTGTGTGTAGAAATTTTATAAAGCACACTCGGACAAATATTAAGTTCCATTTAATTTCTCCCCGTGTAAGTGTTAAGTGACTCACCAAAAGTGACTCACTTAAGTGTTAAGTCCAGCACCAAAACAGAGCAGGCTACATAAAGAGGGACAATGGCTAGATCCAACCACTTCCATTTTGATGTTGAACATGTAGCTGAACCTACTTTTAAGATTAATTAAGATGAAATGATATACCAAGGCAGACATATTATAATTTTATATAATTATTAGAGTGTACCTTTACTACTATTATAGCTTAAAAATGTTATCAAATATTTGTTGAACTAAGAGCTACGTTCATTGATGCGTAAAATAAACCATTTGGGTGGGATTCAAATATTTTCAATTATCATTTTTAGAGAAATTACGTAGATGCAATGTTTTTCATAAAATTTTAAATTTATTATTACAGAACACAAAACAAAAGTTAACAACAAAACAAAATAATTAACTTTGATAACAACACTTCAGTTCTCGAATTATGTTTAGCAAAAATTATTTAAATACACTATAATATTATACACAACACATGCAGTAGAATGCATATATATGAATTAAAAAAAAAAGTAAAAAAAGCTTTAATTTAACTTTTTTTTTTTTTTTAGAAAGTACCTGATCCGTGTAACTTTATAAAACTTTGATACCATGCTATAATACAATTAAATAACCATTGCTCTTGGTGTTATAGAATCAGAGTGGCTGTAAAATGACGTGCCAGGTTAAAGAGATATAGCACGACTGGTATACGTTAACTTTTTTTTTTTTACAGCCCATCCACACACTCAAATCTGTCCAGTGGCAACCGTTCATCACAGTCGAGCTGTTCAAATACTCCACCCTGAATTAACCGAGCGAGCATCCCCTTTAATATCCATTCAAACCTGCCTTCTGGACCATGCATGATCGTAACAGAACAAAATATATATCCCTTTCAATAATATTTTTTTATCATGAGCAACCAGCCGCATACTCTAGCTGTTCATTGTTTTAAGGTTGAAAGAACTTAATAATGAAGCCGTATAATAGCTTTTGAAAAATAGTAAAAAAAATAAAAGTATAGTATATGGTCTAAAAAAAAAAAGACTGAGGGCATTCAAGTTCAATTTACTACGCTTGGTTTACAACCTTTTCTCTCTTACTTTCCCGTCTATTTCAGCATCACCAATATATAAATATAGGGAGCAAGTTTGTAAAAAAAAGCATTTATATATTGGCATATATATATATAAAAAAGGGGGCAATCCTTGCTGACTTTTTTTTAGCAAATAGTATCTGATTCCTGGGAGGGCAATCAGCTTACATACAAAAGCAGCTTCAGTACGAGAAAAGCTGGAGAGGGATTTGACCTACTTGATATTATAGACTAGCTGCTTCTAAAATATTTTTACCTAGATTATTGAATAGGATTGAAATCCTTTTATAAATATTCATCCTCTTGGCATGTCTCTCCCCACCCCCACCCCTCCCTACCTCCCTCCCATGTAATCTCCTTGAGGAAAACGTTACTTCTCCCATCAACAACATACGATGTGGGAATGGAGCTTATCAAGCTTTGATGCCTCAGGAACCTAGAACTATCTGCTTTTGTTGCAACTCACTGCATTTTATTTTTACCAAAGTAGGACTAAAAACATTTTTTTTAAGTCAGTGATTGTGAAATTGAGCAAAATTTAAAAAAAAAAAATCTAACAACCAACGAAACAATCATTTTAAAATTATTTTTTTAATTGTGCCTATTTTAAACATTCTGATTATAACGATACAAAGTTAAAAGTTCTTTGTTAATTATTTTCAAGAAACTTTTAACTTCTTCAAAGTATGTTAGAGTACTTTTAACAACATTTTATCATTTACAATCCCGCCTCTGCAAAGTTAATTAATCAATCACCTTCGTCACTTCTTGAAAGCATAACGGATGCATAATTATCATTAGAAAGTAGTAATTAACTTCATGAACTCAAAGCGTAGCAAAAATAACATCATAATACTTGATTGAATGTTAATGGTAATTAATACTGCTTTGTTTATAATGATTCAGTACATGTAAACCATGATTAATTACATGATTTGATTTCATTCTAATTTAAAATAATACATGACATTTAATATTTATATGAATTGATTTCATGAACAATTAAATTTTAATTCCGTTTAATTTACGAAACAAGTAATTAATTATGCAATGATACAAATAATAAGCAATCATTGTCATGTACAATGGAAATCACAATTAGCTTTTTTAAAATTTAAACACTCTACAGTATTCACTAACACAAAAACAAATAACATCTAATTAATTTAAAACAAGCCATGTATTGTTCTTTTACCGATTTTATGTATAAAAAAACAGCACACAAAATTAAAAAAAAATAAGTGGTAAATATTTTTTATCAAACAAATTCGTTTTTATACATTTCAAATATTTAACAATACGTGAATGTTAAGGTTGAGACTGTAGTGTTGGAAATAATCACGAGGATTTGTGTTGTGATGACAATGTCGCGGAGATGAAAGTGAGCAGACCGCAAGTCTGCAGCGGAAAGTTTCAAGAGACAAAGGACCGAGCAAGTGTCTACAGAAAAATAAACTTCTCCTAGAATGTAAAATAAGACAACGGATCATTATTTCTACCTCAATAAAATGTGAAAAGTCAAAGCGTAAAAAATTTAATAACGAAAAGCGTAAAAATATGTATTTTTTTATATAATATTATAAACCAAGATTATAATATACACGTTTTTCTATGTGTTGAATAATATAACCGTAAGTTTAATAGCTTTTTCATCCTCTATGTATACGATATTGCCATACATGCTTGTATAATATGAGCAAGAGGTGATGCTTGCATAATATTATACGAAGCCGGCCTATAGAACGATCGAGCTTCCAGAAAAGTTGTTTACGTTCATGAAGGACGCTGATCTGACTTTAGGAGCCTTTGCAGTCGGGGAATAATAATATTGGCTTGAAAATGCACACTGCATGATGGAAGATCGTAAATTTTTAAAAAAGAAAAAAAAAAGAACATCGTTCGCTACAACAAAGTTTCAACACATCGTGATTTTTACGTCTTTTCTTCTGTATCAAATTTGTAATGATTATTATTTATGTTGTTTTGAGTGCTATATATTTATGTGTATTTACGACGTTCCAATAGTAAATAAATTACTTTTTTGTCGAGTTTCTTGTTGCATTGATCCACCCTCCCTTGAGCCACCCTAAGAAACACAACTTGGTGGTACTAAAATTTCTTGACAGAAAACAAAATCGAGTCGTTAAATGAAATGAAAACCGATATCTTGTATTTAGAATGCCAAGATTTTATATTATTGTTTCAAATATTATATTATAACTCAATGCTTTTTGGAATAATATAAACACAGATTATAAGATAAGAAAACAGCAATTAATGTAGGACATGATGAATATTGTAAATTATTTCATAACATTTTGTTTTTTACTCATTTTTAATAATTTTCTTTGGTAAAAAAATTATAGTGATTTTTAAGGAAAAATATAATTATAAGATAATTACAAGATTATTGTTTAACACAACTCTGGCCTCATTACAAGTTCAAACAATTTGCATGCCGTCTTTCTTCAGGCCTGAAGACTGGGGAAGGGGAGGGGGGGAGGAAGGGCTGCGGGCACATTGTCGAGCTTTGAGCGTATACAAGGAGCCTGGTGGCTTACGGAACACACGGGAGCAGAGTAAAAAATTATGACGGCGCAAAGGAGCGTAAAATCTAATAAAACGTCTGCTGTCGTAATCAAGCTTGATGAAAATCGATTTAGTCCTTTATGGCAGAAACACAAAAGGCTTCACCGAGAATTTATTATTTTTTTGGTGTCTGAAGAGGCGGGCATGTAGTTCACAAAGCGATGAAAGAACAAGAAAGTAATAATTTGGAGTGGCTAAATCCATCCAAATTGTATATTTAGAATGTAACTTTCAATAGAAAGTGAAAATATTGTGTTGTAAAAATATTACATATTTATAAATAAAAGAAATGAAAAGCTTAGTAGTGATATGAATGTTTTATTAATGTATTATATTATATGTATATAAAAATGTTTTTAATGAAATTTTACGCGAAATAAAAATAAACAATAAGAGTTAAAACGTGCTATTTTAATTAATTTTGAAACCTTATAATCCTTATTATTAGAATTTTAACCATCAACTAAAATAATGTTATTGGTTAATCAATATTTTGAAAGAAAACAAAAGCATATATATATACATTTTTTTTACCATGAATTTCTTTTGTAAGTGTGTTTGTTTTATTATATATATACCATTATTATACTTTATTTGTAATTGCCTCATTGTTTGTTTTTTTACTAGTTAGTAGAACCTTGATTTAGATCAACTTTTACGTAATCAACAATTATTTCTTTATTTTCTTCAAAAGCATATTTCTAAAAAAAAAAAAACCTTTAAAGTCTTTAAACTAACTTGTTTGTGTTTATTAATAGTATAGCTTCACAGATTCAGAATTCAAGAAACCATAAGCCCCTGTATATTATGCAACTTACTCAGCGCGGATGTTATGCGTGCTGCATAAGTTAAATTATTTGCAGGCGTTTCAAAAAAAAAAATGAAACTAATTATTAATAATACATGTCTGTAAATATGTATTTTTTATTCAATGCATAATAATATATTTTTATGGCTGATCTGGTTAAAAAGTCTTGTACTTAAACCCAAACTTGTATTTTAATGTGTTTTCTGAATAAAAGTCTTTTGAATCTGAATCTTCTAAATTTGATTTTAAACTATTGTTTCTCTATATGAACATAATCATAACAATTTCTACCTCATTTGCACCTCGAGAATGCAGCATGCCTGATTTAAATGAGTTGCAGTTCCAATTACGATCGATACAAAGAAATGCTTATATAATTCATAACCAGGAAAATGTATAAGAAGAGCATTCTAATCAGGTTCAAATTCACTATATATATTATCCATAGACGTTGTGGCAATGCCCAGAATGGAAATTAGCCAACGTCACAATGTTTTGGTGTCAAAATGAGACACCACAACGTTCGTGATGTCTTGAGGTGTATATGCATTTATATTATAGTCTTTGAAGAAATTGCTGATGTTCTGTCTAATAAAATCACTACTGAATAACGAAATATTTTCCACTTACCAAAAAGTAACAGCAGTAGCACAGCCAGGCGCCACGTGGCACCAAGCGGTTCTGACGTGGTGCTCATGGTGCTGACGTGGCGTGGCGTTGCATCACAACGTGCCCCTCTCTGAAACAAGACCACACTTGAGTCTCCAACATCTCCACACTGTTTTAATTTTATCTCACGAGTGCGATAAATATGTTGTCTTTGAAAATAGTCTTTGAATAGTATAATTTTTACCTGTAATTTAATTTTTTTATGTAAAGATTTAAATTTCACAGGTATTTTTATATGATGATATCTTGAATATAATGATTTTTTTTTTTTTTTTTTTTTTTACATCGCATAGCTAAAACTCATTACTTTTTTTTTCCTTCATACAAGTGAGATATTGACTAAACATATCACACACACATATAACAAGACTTTAGACACTATGCATGCAGCTTAAGGTAACAGTGAGTGTTTTTTACACTCATATGTTTTTTTTTTTTTTTTTTGTAATTTGCAAGTGCTATAAAACAACGCTTGGCGGGCATCGAGTTTAGGGTAGGCTTGCTCACAGCTGAGATGATAATTAAACTCAACAGAATCCCACCACCCCTTCTCCCTCTTTCTTACTCTAGTACCTGCATGGGGAGTGGGGGAGGAAGGGGGAGTATAAAATCTAAGCCTGTGCACTTGAGCTATATATGAGAGAGAGAGAATAATAATAGCTAGAAAATTTGCATACTAATAACTTTTAGGATATTTTAAATAAGAATTATGCAAATAAAATTATTATTATTAAGTCTATGTTGACAGTATATATTTATGATATTTTAAATTGCCATCTCTATTTTTTTTAACAAGATTATTACATTGTTGGATACAATTTTCTTTAGCTAAAAGGTCTTTTTGATAAAGACGAAAGTCGAAGACGCTCACTATAGTGCAAAACGATTCATGAAGAGAGATAGCAGCTCTCCCGCATGCACGATGCTTTTAGCCACTGGCAATATAAAGGAGACTGATGTCAGCGGGTGTTTGTACCGCAGAATGACGAGTTCCTCGCTCGCGATACAACAGCCTCTTATCAAGCCGCAATAGTAGAGTGAGGGTTTTTTGATACTAACAAAGAAACAGGTGAAAAAATTAATCTCAAATAAATCAAGTAATTTATTAACTGAACTTTAATCTTTTAAATAAGTGAGCATAATTATTATTTAATTTATCAATTCATTTGCAGTTTTTATTGGATTCAAAAATCTTTAGAGTGCATATCTTTCTGACTTAAGACAGTTGAATTAATTAATGGAAATAGTTTATACGTTTATAGAAATAGTTTATCAGTGTTATTTTTTAGTTATTTTATTTAGCCATGTTTTTCTTAAGTTTGAATATTGCAGCCTGTGTTGATGTTTGTATGTTTTCAGTGTTTCATTATTATGTTAAATGACGTGATCCACGTTGTACTCGTACTTGAAATCAGTATTTTTCCCGTTTGCAACAAGATATGAATTAGTCATAATGAAATGACACAACAATTATTTTCTTTCATAATTAAAGACACGTGATATTAAAAAGTAATAATTTCAATTTTGAGAATATTGAACTATCAAGTGATAACTAATCGATTTACAATTGAACAATTCTCACTGTTTCATTGTCAGTTCTTATGAATTGCACAATTAAATTGTATTTATTTTTTTAAAAATAATTTGCAATATTAGTATTATAACATTTATTTTCTAGCTTATTTTTCTAAAACATTTGCAGTATTTATATGTTCTCTGAGACAGTCAACGCGATCTTGCGACACATTTGTGAACCACACTCTCCACAACTTGCGACATAAGCCCCTCGATCGTGCCTACTTCCGGTCCACGCTTTCCACTCTCCTTTTGTAATTGGACAAATCAGAGTAATGAGCGTCACGGGGGGTAAATTAGTTCCGATAAAAACGAGCAGCTCTTCGTTCACGAGATGCCGCACGTGTCATCAGTGAGAAACAAAATTACTGTTCGAGTCTCAACTGTTCTCTTTTGTATGTAAAAGGATGTTAACCCATTTTTGCAGCTTTCTGTTTAATTATTTATTAAATTGCTTACATTTAAATAATTACAATTAAAAATTAATTAAAAAATATCTTATATGAAAGCAAATGCTTAAGTATTTTATTTCCTAATATTTTCACGCCAAGTTCTCTTTTTTTACGAGAACATAAATCTTGTATAGTATAGTATTTAATTAAATTTTGACGTGTCATAATTATTTAAGGCACACTTTTAAATACTAACAGTAAAAAAAACATTTAATTATTATAAATTTAGCTCACATGCAGAGTGGCTAACTAATTATTAAACGTTTATTGTAAGCATTAAGCAACAAAAATTGCATGCCATATTTTAAAAATACAAAATCTATTGTTTAAAGTTGTTAGTTCATCTCGCTGCGAGGCTTTTTTTTTCAGAAATAAATCCTTGCTTGCTCCTGCTGCATGAATGTAAAACTACAAGGCCTATTTAGATGGTGAAGTTCCCTAAAAATGAAATGAGATGCTACTATTGTTGACATTGCTTGACTGAACAATTAAGTGTGCAGCTATCAAACAATTCTCTCAAATTTGTGTGAGAAATTGCACTGCTAAAAATATAAATCAAAGATGTATAGAATGTCTTCAAATAAAAAACAGAACCGCTGTTGTATTTTACAACACTATGGATTTGTTGCTTGATAAATTTCAGAAAAGTTTTAACATGGCATTTAATCTAGTGTATAAATTTCTATTACCTGTACAGTTAGCCTATGATCCCCACTGGCTCTTTTTCCCTGCAGCGATCCCCGTGTTATGATGCAGCGATGTTGGCGCGGTGTGTCGGTGTCGCTAGGCGGCGGTCCACTGAGGAGGCGGCGAGCCTGCCGAGCGACCCGGCCCGCAGCGCGTGCGCCCCCCGCTAAACACCCGCACCCCCGGCCCGGACCCTTCAACCCCCAGCAAATGAAGCCGATATATACCAAAGCTGACTTGGCATTGCTATGTATTTTAAGTATTTTTAGTACACAACATAACTATATATATAATTTAAATAACGTTTTGTTTTATATATAACTATAATCATATTAAACATTTTTATTACTTATTATTTTAACTAGACCATTCATTGTTTTTTTATGCAGTATATTAAGTATAAGCATATATAGTGCGTATAATTACATAATACGTACGTTATCAATTAGATTTCTTATATATAAATCACACAACTCTAACACTTGTATTATGCCTAAGATTTTATTACTTATTCAAAATGTTAGTCAACTCCATCAAACATTTATACAATATATTAAAAACTTTGAAGTACGCAGTTTTATAACTATAATAGATATAAAACATTGCGGCAACATCCTTTCAAATATATATGGTTGGTTACATTAGACTTAAATGTGATCTAACTGCTAGCAATAATATCAGTTATGACTTTGTTTGTCTCTGATTCTCCCACACTCCGTTCGTAGCTGCAATCTCTTCTATAATGTTTGCTTTTGTCATGTTTGCAATAAAACAGCGTTAAAACATCGGTCATCGAGTCTCCACGATATATTGCAAACTTTTCAGAGTGGCATCAGTGCGAAAGGACCACCACTACCCGCTGCCTACCAGCAGAGAGGCTGATGGCATAAATGGATTGCTGCTGGAAACTTTGAAACGAGAGAACTTTACACTCGTTGGAAAACATTTTATAGGAAAAACGGAAAATCGATTTTCTAAAAAAAATCCAATAGAATATTCATCTTAAATGTATATATCAGCACGTTTTTTAGTTTTCGAATACTTAAATATGTCGTCTCATTTTTATACCTTCTATTTTATGTCAAAAATTTATGGTGGTAGAAAGAGAGAGAGAGAGAGAGAGAGAGAGAGAGAGAGAGAGAGAGAGAGAGAGAGAGAGAGAGAGAGAGAGAGAGAGAGAGAGAGAGAGAGAGAGAGAGAGAGAGTATTAAACTAAATCCCTTCTTTGCATGACGATAAGCTTGGATTGCTGTAGTCTATACTATATAATATAAAGGAAATGTACCTGACAGAAATAAAGATTGATTTTTACTATACATGATCTCCAAGCTAGTGATCCAGGAAATGATGTAAATAAAAATAAAACAAAACACAGGCACGAACTATGTTAAAATACAAGTACTAAAAACTTTCAAAAGTTCCTATATTGGATTAATAAAATTCTAACGAGATTGAAGAAGTAGCTATATAAGAAATTAAATTATTTAAAATAATTTAATAAACACCAACAAAATCTTTGAACTAACGTATAAATATTAATTAATTAAAATATATATAACCCAAACTTGAGGCAAATATTCTACTAATTCAAGTTTGCTACGCACACAGATATACCTCGAGTTATGTTGGGCTGAGTGGTTTTGTTAATACCCGTGTTGATTGAGTGCTGGGGCAATTACTGTGATCCGCCAAGCTCGCGGCAAAGTCGATTTGCAAGTGGCCCAGTCCATAGTAGTTAGCAGCTACTCTCTCTCTCTCCTGCAGACTCCCTATAGCTTGTAAATTTCATGGTGTTGTAACATTGCTAATATACATTATGTAACACAAAACACCCTATCCACTATCGGCAATTTTATCTTAAATTGAAAATTACAATATATAATCTATTTTACTCGATATACATTATCTATAATACCTTTATAATTAATAAAATTTACCATATCTAAATAAGATATAAAAAAAATAAAAATATAAAGTTAGCATTTTTATATTTTTGTTAACTTTTAAAAAAAATATATATTTTTTTATTTACTGTATGAACATGAATTAATAATTTTTGAGTGCAGTAAATTAAAAATAATTATAAAAAAAGTTTTTGTCACACGCAATGTTGGTTGTTGGCACTGTAAATCCGGGCAGTGGATGCGATGACACACGCCGGAGCCTCCTCTCCCCCTTCCCCTTGCCTTGGGCTCTTCCCTCATCTCTCTGGAGCAAAAGTTGGAGGCGGAAAGAAAAGTTAGGCCATAAAGCAAGATTATAACCCAAGTGAAAAAAAAAAAAAAAAAAGTCAGAAAAGTTGAACCGCAAAGAGATGATAAATTTAATGCGCATTTCAGAGAAGATGTTAAAGATATATCATGAAAGTATGAACAGTTTATAGTAGTTGACTCTCGGTGAAAAGAGCAAAAACTAAATGTGATTGCTAAGTTGCATGCAGTCACAACTCTTGATGTTAGTCACCGCCAGACGTAAAATATTAGGACCGAGCATCAGGGTACACTCTGTCAACTTGAAATTGTCCCTGTCTCCATTACGGCTTATAATCTATGCTTGCTCTTATAGATATTTTAGTGCACATTGAAAACTGAATAAAAAGAGTACGTTTTTTATATTTTATTTTAAAAACTTAAAATGTTATAAATAGTTTTAAAAGCGAGTAGCATCATTAAATGTAACTAATTTTATTTATAATAATTGTAATTTCAAGATTTTTAATTCAATTTACAAATTTAACCAATTTATTTCAATTTTAACGCTCAGGAAATAAAATTCATATGTTCATATATTTTAGTGTTCCATTAAATATTTGGAATGTTTGATTTCATAATATGCCATATTTGTCTTGCACTATGTAAATATTTATTGTGTATAATTATTAACACATATGCAGGGCTAATCCTCTATTAAACCGGGTATAATCACTCCCGTCCGTTACAAAAAATTTATTGTTGAAATTCGTAAATAACAAGCAAAAGAAAAACCTTATTAACCAATAGGAAAGGCGTTTCAGCAAAAAGGTTTATTTCTAAGCCAATCAGAATTCGGCCTCTATAAACCAGAAGGAGGTGACCATACCTCCTATCAATAGAGGATTAGCCCTGCACATATGCTGTTTTATTCATATATGTACGTAACAACTTATATCTAACGGTAAAATATAACGTTAATTTAAAAAAAAAAAATTGAAAAAATTAAATAATACAAAAAATCATTTTAAAACTCCCAAAACAGTACGTTTGATATTTGTTTACTTTGTTGAAATATGATCCTTGGATTCTTTCAGAATTCAAATAAATCAATAGACATTGTTTACGTTTATTTAGCGATCTTTTTGTGTAACACTCAAGAAATTTAAATTGGTCTAATCTAATCAGTTTTCTAATTTTTATTCCTAAATTTTTTTATTGAAAATTATGGACGAGTTTATAAGTGATCATCAGCTAGAACTAGAAAATATTTTGACATTGAAAAATAGTTCTAACGACATGTTCAAAAATGAAGAAAGAAAAGGACTGTCAAAAAACAATATTCCGATCTTATCAGATGAATCAAATCAGAAGACCGAAATAGAAAATTTGAAAAAACAACTGACATTAAGCTCACAAAATATATTAGATTTAGAAGCTTTAACATTTACTAATGCTAAAAAATACCAAGATAAAATTACAGACTTGAAGAATATAATCAAACAGTTAAGAAAAGACTTAAATACTGAAAAAGAAAGAAGAAGAGAAAGTGAAGAAAGAATTAAGAAATTTAAATCAAACAATAGTAAAGAGATCGAAGAATTAAAAAGCGAGGTCGTTCAATGGAAAATGCGACACAGTGCTCATCTGACGAATAGCAAACGCGAGATCAACGCATTGAAATGCGATATAATGGACGCTCAGGGGGCTTTGGATCGGGAGTTACAGCAGCGGGACGAGCTCGAGGAGCTGCTGGACTTGGCCAAGCAGCAACTCAGTAAAGTGGCTGAGGAGCGTCAGTCGTTGGAGAAACGCATCGCCACCGCGGAGGCCGAGACTAAGAGTTCGTGTGAGGCAGCCCGGAGGGCCGTGGCGGCGGCTACAGACCACCGAGCTCGTGCCGAGGCTACTGAGAAAGAGGCCACGGAGGCGAAACGTGAGCTGCAGGAAATCAAGGAGAAGGTGAAGAAGAAAGGGTGAGTATACTCCCGATATTAGCTTAAAAGTTACTTTTGACTCCACCTATTTTAATTTTCTAATATAATTAAATTTTCATTTAGACTCTTATGAAGCCATAAAATAGTCAATTCAATCTCTCATTTTAAAATTAATCTTATCATATTTAGACTATTTTTTATTACTGCAACTTAATTGTCAATAATTGAATCAATTGTTGTTCGCAATTTAAGTAAAATAGAGTTCATAGTAAAATTTCATTTAGTTTTGTACCATATAATAACTAGAAATTTTTATATATATTTTTTTTTTATTACTCCATTATTTTATATTTTAATAACAATGAAATTAAATGAGTTTATGATATTTAAAAAAAAAATACTAATCCTCTAAAATTGGACGAATTGTTTTGAATTTTTTTTAAATATTTTACATAAAAAATTGTATGCATTTCACGTGGCACATTGTAGCATAGAAAATGCAATGTATATTTCGTTTGTCACAGGCAATCTAACGTTCTCCACAATGTTGCAGGAGCTGGTTTTGGTAGACCTGAGACTCCAGCAGACACATTCCTCGCCAGAAGAAGAGAATCATCCTACCAGGGCTAAAATAATAAATAAAAAGCTGCACTGTGCTATCTGGACGTATTTCATTTATATACATGTTGATTTTGTTTTCTTTTTTAATTGTATAGTTTATCAAAAGTTTTTTTTTTATTCATTATTGACTTGTATTCAAAGCACTATTTAACTTAACAAGAACATTGATAATATTTTAAATTTTTATTGCATTTTTAGCTCTTAATTTCCTGAACTAAAATCATTAATTAAAATAATAATTTACACGTCTTAAGTAAAATAGACATTATATCTATGTGTAAGTACATTCACATGTCCACCACAAATACATTACATCTATATGCACCAACACCCAGGATAAAACATATTTGGCTGCTAGTAAAAATTTAATGTATGATAAAAATTGTTTTTTATGTTAAGTTAATTTTTCTCCAACCAACTTCTTGACGCTGAGACTGTATTTTTAAATATTGTGTGTTCTGATACAGCTAAATTTTGAAATGCTAAAAATTAAAACAATGCAATGTGATTAGTATTAGCTTAGATACTAAGTAGATAATGTCACCTTTACAGGCTTTACATTTTATTAAATTTAAGTTTTAACGAAGTTATTTCTTCATCTCATCACCTTAAACTTTAATCTTTCCCTCTTCTCTTCCTTCAATGATATTAATACATACGATATTACGATGCTTAATCAGCTAAGCACCTTGTATAACATCAAAGGCATATAGATATTAGATTATAATTTAACTTTATAATACCTTAAAAGCATATATAGATAGTATAGGCTTTATAAAAGCACATAGAAAGTTCTGTATTCAATATTACGGCGGAAACGTCGGCCAACGAACGAGCGTCGTCTGTGCTTATCAGTGGTGAACAGGGAGGAGGGCTAGCTCCTATATAGTTGGGTGGTACTCGCCCAATGCAATCTGATACACCAAGAAGCAATAGGTCTAGCCAACCTTATCAGCACACAAAACGGCAACAGGAAGCAACTCCGTGGACACAAATGGGCGAAGGACGGAGAGATTTTACACCCCGAGGGATGTAATGTTTAACATCACACGACGGCCAATGTTGCTTCCTAATTTATATACTATTTCTTTGTGGTTTCGAAAATATAAAGTACAGTAGTAGTAGAGCACATTCTTGATATAATATAAGATATAAACTGATTCTTACTGTTCAATATCTTATTAAAAGTTATATGGATTTAAATTTAATTGTTTATACTTAAAATTATTTTACTTAGAAAAATAAACATCTCTTATCCTTATATTTTCTACACAGCAGATGCAAGATGCACTTACAATTTTTACTTATAATTAACTAAAGAAAAAATAAACGTATTTGAAAAAATACGTATTTTAATTTATTGAAATTCAATATGGTCAATTAAAAGACAAACACGAGTCAGAAGTGGCGCCATCCGCTTGTATATGCAATTTGAATTATCAGCTCTTTTTACAATACCTAACATACCACATATATCATATATATAATATAATAGACATGGTATCCAGCTATGATTCTGACGCGCTGAATTAACATCTCAGTCGACCGAGTTTGAGAGTCCAACCCCGAGGTTTTAACTGAAGTTCCCTTTTCAGGTGGCAAGAAGGAGAAATCCCCTCTTCTTCCAAAATGATTCATTCTTAAGAACTCACATCACCCATTTTCAAATGAACCAGTTCAGATCCCTTATCAATTTCCATATTTTTATTATACTTTAATATACTTACTTTACTTACTGGACAAAATTAGAAAATTATCAATCAATGTCAGCATCACATCAATGTTTAATCTACTTAGCTATTAAATGTATCATTTTTAAATTATATACAGTGAAGTATATATTTTTATTATTATTATTATTATTATTATTAAGGGCAGATGGAAAATTCAGCAATTTTATTCAAAATCCTCGTTTCACTTTTTATATTACATATTATAAAAAAAATATTCTATAGCTGTGGTAATATATATTTTAAATCGTTTTGCTAAGTTTGAGGAATCATTTTTATCCAGATTTAATCCAATTTCACGGAGATTTCTGTGCGACGTAAATCGAGCGGGAAGATAAGGAGTTATTGGAGGGAAGAAGGAGGTTGCCCCGCCCCCTGCTGGAATCAATCAGCCACGCTAAATCTCTCCTCCACGCCAGCCTCTCAGCATTCGTCGCCGTTTTTCTCAATTTCCTCACCACTTACATTCCAGCAACGATTTCCTCTCAATGCTGCTCGTTTCTCTGGTAGCTATAGTCCACTTAATACGAGGTCATATACGTATAGAAGTGCATTAATAAATAATTGTTATATATACCCTTTACATCCGATCAATACACGTTTCCAATAAAATGTTAAGTATGTAATAAAGTAACGTTAATATTTCTCATTCTGAATGTACTCCTATATGATAAAATCACCAGATACATAACATGATAACAAACTATCTTATTCAAATGAAGGTTAATTTCATCTTATAAAAATAAGGAAAATGGCTCTTATGACGGCAAAATGATGATAACCAAGTTTTTCACTAACTACTGCTAAATGTCATTGTGTTAGGTTGATATGGTTGATTAGTGAGAAACCTGGGTATCTTTCGTGATTGAGTATGCCCGCATAATATTACAGCAGGGTTTAAAAAAAATATTGATATTTTTTTTATTTAAAGTAGGCAACTTTCTGTACATCTGATTGATGCGGGTTGCCTAAATCAGGCACATGCTAATATTGGTGGACGAAATTTAATTTTGAAACTTTACTATTTTCATTCACTATTTCTTCGACCAGGAACATCCAGATACAACATCCAGTGGGAATGTTGTCCTAATGTGGCTGTATGTATCCTTTCTTTGCCTCTGTAACAACATCCACTACATCAGATCCCAGTCAACAACTACATTGTAAAATATACTGCTGCTGTCTTGCCTGCTCCTTCCACTGCATGTGTCTCCATGAGAGTACTTTATCCTTCTCTCTGTAATGTACAAAAAAATTGATATGTTGAAACATTTTTATTTATTTTATTTTATAGAATTACTTTATTTGACAAGTTGGAAAGATCAAAAAATTTAGAGATATATCATATTATTATTATAAGAGTTATGAGTATGTTTTCAGTAAAATAAATATTACAAGAATATGCTTGACTGCAGATATTTATTTTAAGTAAAAATAAAATAAAATTTATACAATATTTTAATAAAAAAAAGTTTTAATTTTGTAATTGCTAAAAGAAGAAAAAAAAACATGACAAAAGAATAACAAAATTATCTCTCTACATATTATATGTGAAGTAAATGCGCTCTCATAATATACCTGCTCTCTTTCCACGATTATATACTCAATGTAGCTCACTTTTTTACACCTCTACTTCCCATATAGAACGAGATAAAGGTCCATTATTGGTATTATACCACGTATAAAAAAATGCTCTCTTCCATTATAATTGAATTATGATGGATTTTTTTTTTATATATATGATATATATTTTGCGTCCCTCTATATTCCCTTAGGTAGTAGGTTGCCGGAGAGTGTATGAATATCCTATTATACGAGTCTCTTTTTCTCTCTCCCCGACTCTACAGTACATCGCGCTCGCTCGCCTCGCCACCGGGTAGAAAGTGGGGGGCAATGGAGGGTGGAGAACGACCATCCTCATCTCCAGGGACACTAAAAAAGGATTAACGCAGAACTGGAAGAGTTAAAAAAATAGAATTTTTTACTCTTTTCTCTCTTTTACTTCAAAGTTATTTAAAGTTAACTTGGATGAAGTCAGGATGACTTCTATATGATATTCTGAAAAACCACAGGGTAATAAAGACTCTAACATCCCACAAAATATTCTCTCACAAAGTATTAAATAAAATAAAAAGTTTCGAAAGATATTCTTTTGTTCAAAGTTTGTTTCGAAGAATATTGTAATATATTAAATTGTGCAGGTGATTATAATAAATCATTTTTTAAATAGAATACAACGCTTACAAAAAAATATATATAATACTCGTATATATAATAAATTATTTGTGGTGATAATATAATCTATATACATGTCCAGTATTTGCGTACTATAATATATATATATATATATATATATATATATATATATAGTACTGCATACTTCAATTCCTGTACACGCTGATACTTCATCGTGTATTTGAAATAAGTTTTAAAAATCATGCATGCTTTTTAATAAAACAAAGTATAAATTACCAGCGAAATGAAACAACAACAACAAAGTATATATTATGCGCTGAGCCAAGCTGGTTGGCTCTCTTGCAATATAACGCTATACATATAGTCGTTCTATTTTGTGGTCAAGCATGGCAGGTCTTATTACAGCAAGCACTCTAACTCAAGTCATAATCTACCTTCTTGCGTAACAATTAACGTACGTACAATGTGTATAACTTATGGTTTAATAAAACTTTGCTGAAATAATTCATATCATATATAAATTAATATTCACTATAATTAATATTAAAAAGCTTTAAAAATTATCATTCAGATATTTTTATAATTACATGCAATATTATCAAAAATCAAAGCAAACTAGTTGCTTATATACAAAATGTTCTGTGTCGTAAAATTATAATAGAAAATTATATTGTTACAAACATGCAAACTTTGCTATTACTTTACTTAAATTATTAATAAAACAATGGAACTATATCAATTATACAATAAGTGGTAATAATACCTTTTAACAATATCACTTACAAGCATAACACTATAATGATGATGTGAAATGATAAAGCTTATGATACCAGAGTGCAAATTATATAAATTATTCAAAATTTAGAAATTTAATTCGTTATTAAAAATAATTTGCTTTCCAGTAATCCAGTAGCTTGACTTTAATATTTTTTTAGTTAGTATTTATTTCAATTCATGATTTTTTTTTTTTTTTTTTTTTAATACCATTTTACAAATATTTAACATTAGTCGACAACAAATCTATTTAGAACTGTAAAGCTTTTCTCAGTAAAGAATTAAATTAATTGTTTCAAATAACATTTTCTTGACAACTGCAAAGAACGATTCAATTTCTTCTATCGTCAGTCTTTTTTTTTTTACGCTCGATTTAGCAAGTAAGGATTCATGATACACAAAAGACCATGGGAAGTTTAAGATTATTATATTGATTGTTTTTCTTAAAGTGCTCTCTCGGAACGTTTGCTACATGTCCTCGAGTTGAGATCGTAAATAGATTAAAGAAACTCTAAATATAAATAACTATAACAATTCCATATATCAATGCAACTATACAGTATAGTCAATGCATTAGAGCAATTGCTCTTGCATCATGATGCATTTAATACTAAAATATATTATACTATCATTATTTTAAAGATTTTGCTTAAGGTCACTAAAGTGTAGATACATTTACTATAAACTCCTATAGTACGATGGACGTTCTCGTCTTTATATTAGAACCTGCATAACACTAAAATAATACATTATATGAATATTAATACAATGTATGGAAGAAATATACTAAAAAAATCCGATAATTATAGTCAGATATTACAGTTTAACGTTTGCAAATTTCTAAATTAATCCCAAAAAGAGCCAGTACAACATTTTGTACTAATTAAATTAAACCAATTATTATTATACAGGACTATAGTGTGTGTAATTAGCTAATTACGCATAATTCTTAATTAATTTTTTCGTAATAAATGACGAAAATATATTGAAAAAGTATGCTACCTCTATATTGTTATTATTACTGTAGCTAAAGCAGTGATATTTATTTAAACAATTATTAAAACTTGATTTAAGTTAAAGCTTATTGCAAGTACATGTACTGGTAAAAAAAATAGCTCAGTTTTAGTTCACCTTTTTTACAAAAAAAAAATTGTGGCGAACTACTTATTAAAAAATGTACAAGGGTAAAAAAAAAACGAATTTAAAAACAAAAAGGAATCAAATAATAATAAAAAAATTGATTACAAATCGATTAAAATCTCGTTTGTTTTCTTATATGCTTGTTCTTGTACTGTTATTCACATTGAATAAATCCTGGACAAATCACTTCACCGTGAGGTTGGGCCACTTTTTCAATTAACATCACTAGAAATAAGATTTTTTTTTATCTTCCACAAAGCATACATTATGATGATTACATTCCAATCTTTGAAAAAATCGTCCATTTTGTAGATCTCCTTTTGAAACAGAAACATTTTCACTTTTAATGTCAATATAGGTATAATATGATTAAAAAAACTTTTGTGCACTACATTCCATTGCCACTGTACAATAAGACACATAATAAATGCAACTTTATATGCTTTGGTGCATAAAAAGTTGACTAACCACAAGGCGAATAAGTGAATAAGTGCATACAAATAAAAAAGCTTGATTTTTTTTAACTCTAAATTTTATAGTATAGGTTATAAAATAATACTTTTAAATATATAGTTACAATAATCTTTTTAGCTCATTTTATATCGTAGAAATTTAAGCCTACTAGTACACATATACCATATAATACGATGTCATAGCAGAAATTTAATATACTATACATCAAAGTCTTCTGCTCGTTGTTAGTAAACAAAGTATTGTTGTGTAATGTCTGTCGCGTGAAAGGAAAAAGCATGGGACGGTTGTTGATTTACATGTTAACTTATGGAAAATTAGCGTTTTAATTATGAAGTTGAAACGGTTACCTAGCGCCAACAATGAAAAAGGCTTCATACGACAGACATTATAAACAATGGTTTGTTACAACCATTGCAAGTAGAAGACTTTACATTAAAATTACCAATGTTCATATATATAATATATATATATATATATATATATATATATATATATATATATATATATATATATATATATATATATATATATATATATATATATAATATATATATATATATATATATATATATATTAAATGTAGCTTCATCCTTCTTCTCTATATAAGAAATATGAGTTTTATAATAAACGTAAATTTCATCATAGTTATATGTGATTCAAGTCAAAGTGTCACAGAAAAAAAAATGATGACACATTATTTATTAAGATGCGTATAAAATATGACCGAACGCAGAATAGTAAACAAAGAGACATTTAAATTTTACATTTATTTTCCCCTTTTGACTGAGAGATGACGAAAAAAATGCGGATATTTTCCCTTTGTTTTCAGAGACGAAAACATCAGAAAGCAAACGTTACAAAATATACATTTGTTATATATATATTTATATTGTATATGCATGCTAAGGGCCTCGTTAAAGCAAAGCAAAAGAGCTCATCTAATGATTTCTGTTTCTATAATTGGTAGCAACGCTCTCAAGCATAAAATAATAATAATTAAATGCCCAGGCGCAAACAATTAGTAACTCATAACAAGCAATTCATTTATTTTTATTAATTAATTTTATAGCTATGTTTTCATTAAGAAGTTCTAATTAATGATGAAATTTTGACGGACAAATATTTTTTTTTCTTTCTTTGTTGTTTGAAGTTTTTTTTTTTTTTTCCGAGTTTAAATAAAAGAAACTTTGTCGTTGAAAAGATTGAGGGGTGTTCCTTGCAAACCTACACCATTATTTTCATATTTGTCAAACTTGCATAGCCTCTTCTACAGACAACAAAACTGGCAAAGAGTTACAGAATTTTTAACTTTTTTTATTAATAATGTAAAATGTAAAAAGTTTAGAAAATAAAATACTTGTGATTATTCCGTGATAGATATAAAAAACGATTCAAATATTATAAATAATATATATTGTTATGACGGGGGTAATAAAATATACTATATTATGTCAATGCATGATTGGCAATAAAGTAAATATCATTGTATCAATAATTTAGTATAGTAAAAGGCACGTGAAAGTGCATTAGTGATTACCTTAAGCTATAATTTGATTGTAATACATATATAGGTAGAAATAAAAACTAGAAAAAGTATTATCAATCCAAAGTATATATCCAATTTAAAGTAAAAGTATTGTTCAATCAAATCTTTCAAAATAAATAAATTTAATAAATAAATTAAAATTGTTCATTGTTTTCTTATGCAGCGTATAATGTTCTATTTTTTAAGACGATGAATAACCTCTCCATAAAATTATTAATTCATTAATTACATATATCTTAACTATATCTATGTTCCTTTGGTTAACATATTCCTTCAATAAAACAAACAGTAGTTATCTTAGGGGACAAGTTGCTCTCCACTGGACAAAAGACATCCAAGTTAACATTATGAGCGTGACTTGAAGTCTCCAATTTTTAGTGGAGACCTCAATGCACGGTCACGTTATGACTCGGCAAATTTCCTCCAGCGTGAACCAGATTTATTATTGTGAAATGCAATTATAAATAAATGGGATGTTGGCACACAAAAAGTGAGCAAAAAATAAATAATTTAGACCTAACAAAGAAGTCTCTATACAAATAAATTAATTATTAATTAACTTAACCAAGGTAAGCCTTGGCGATGGCGGGAGCGGCATAACCGTAAGCAGGGGCGGCATAGGCGACGGGGGCAGCCACCTTAGCGATAGCGGGGGCAGCAACGACGGCCTTCTGGACGAGGGGAGTCTTGTGCACGACGGCGTTGAATCCGTTGACGGGATCAGCGGTGTACTCGACGGTACGACGGGTGCCATCGGGCTCGGTAAGGCTGTAAGATCCCTGCACGACGTCTCCGTTGCGGGTCTCCTGCTGTCCCTTGCTGTCTCCGGTCAGAGCATCCTGGATGTCGTAGGAGTAGCTGTACTGAGGGTTGGGGTCGAAGTCGGTGTCGACGGCGACCTTAGCGATGGCGGGGGCAGCGGCGTAGGCCAGGGGGCGGGCGGCATAACCGTAAGCGGGGGCAGCAGCATAGGTGGCCACGGCAGGAGCAATAACTCCGGCGCGGGCGACGGCGATCACAGCGGCGAAAGCGATGAACTGCAAAAGAGCAATAATATCATGTCAGAATTGAAATATATATTTTTATTGCACGTGATAAGCTGGCAATTATATATTTTTTAACTGTAATCAAGTATAATTATATTCAGGTTCTTCATGTAAATTTATGCATGGAAAGAGTACAAAATCAAATTGATTTTTAAAAACGTTGTATATTATATATATATATATATATATATATATATATATTATAATAGGAGCTAATAATAAAACTAATATAAACTATAAACTAATATCTATAAATATATATAAACTTATTAATGTTGATTTTCTAAAACATTTTGTTTGAAACTATTATTTTAGTACTTATTTTGTGTGTTTGTTTGTTTATTAATTCCCAATTATTTTTGGTAAAACGATTTATAGTATTATTTATATAGTTTCTTTGTTTCTGAAAATAATTAAGAAATTGAATGTAATTAATTAACAAAATAAATTACTGTCGACAACTATAAGCAAATTTGTTAATCAAAAATTTAACTAAAAATAATCGTATAATTAATAATTAAAAAATAATATAGTGTAATCATGCATAATTAATATAATATCCCAATTAGAGTTCACAACAATGAAATGTCTATGTTGAGAGAGCTCACCTTGAATGCCATGTTAGCTGGTAGAACTGCGGTTCTAGAGTGATTAGAAAGTGTCCATGCGGTGGCTTATATACCTGAGAGCGGGCGTGGTCATCAGCCCCCCTCGCCAACCTACTGGTTTCAATTCCATAAAGATCACCGCGAGCTATACGTACATACACTTACAGTACGCGATCAACGTACAGGGCGTCAAACATGTTTTCAAATATATATAATACATAATACTCGACGCTTATGCAATTCTTATTTGAACTGGGTCATATATATTTAAATATTTAGTTCATTTTTAATATTATAACAAAAGGTGTAGTGGGCAATGCTCTCTACTGAAATTACATGATAGCGGTCAGTATTATAATAATAAAATTAATGTTCGTAATGTTGATTAACTGTGCTACTGCATGTATAATTATAATATGTTTGTGATTATATATACACAAATTTATGTACTAACTATTTTCTAAGTGTTAATAAATTAAATTTCTATAAAAGTTTATTATTTTATATATATATATATATATATATATATATATATATATATATATATATATATATATATATATATGTCTTTTTGCATTTTTTTTTATCACAATTTTTTCTTTTCTAATATAATATATATCTTTTGTCTATTAATTTTATTCGCTTTCATAGCTAGAGTATAATTGCACGAGAAAATTAAGATATATTATGCATGCAATTTTGTGAGAAATCGGGGAGGTAAAAGAAAATCACCCCTATATATAACACATATTATATTAATAATATTTTAATATATAAAATACTCAATAGTATAGCCATCCCAAGAGAAATTAAAATTTAGAGTACTTAAAAAAAATGCGTAATTTTTTTTTGTTATATACTTTTTAAGTTATACCGTATATATAACTTAAATAACATTTCTATTTTTTAAATTTAGTTCACGATCAATACTCGATCAGGACTTAAATTAGTTCCGCCCTCCCCTGTATATTGTTATTATTTCAGAGGTGCATAATATTATATATTGAAAGCATATGGAAATCATTGCAGCTCACAGGCCATTATATAGGCTGCGCTGGGAACCTCTATACTTTTTTTTTTAATAATAATGTATAAATGAAAATTTCCCTTAAAGGTCCTGTAAAATTAATTCATACAGTCCTCTTGGTCATGCTGAATAAATCAATAAATATTTTAGCAAAATATCAAATAAAACAGATAATACGTACTACAAACTACTTCATATCTTATTTAGATCACTTTTTTAATTCTTTTATAGATCTGACATTATTATTTGCGAATTATACATTAACTTCATTAAATGTATTATGGGTATATATATTATGCTAATTATATAAAAGTATAAAACATAGTTTATGGTTACATTTTTTTTTATTATGAAGAGTGATGCAAGACTTATAGACATATTACACACTAGTATACATTACTGGTATATAATCTACTCCCTAAGGCTATTTAAATTACATCTTAGTAAGATTCCTTACATTCACTATTTTGATGTTGAAAAAAAAAAAAACATACAGCGAAAGTACATTTATTTTGTTATTAATTATAGTTCCTTGTTAAAAAATTAAAATAGAAGCAAATTTTGATAATTTGATTGCCTTTTTTTCCTACTAACATTTTTAAAGTGGGAAAATAAAAGTATTTAATTTTTAAGACTATATATACAGCAATTTTGTTCAAATAACTAGAAAATTAATAGTTCGACATAATGTGAATGTATGCATGGTCATTGCAGTAAATAAAAAAAATATATAAAATCAGCTTGCAAATGTTCTAAAACAAAAATACTCTATATAAGTTAGAAATTAATTTTATCTTCACTTCCAGATTTGATAAGAAGGATATTTTTAATCTTTTAACACAGTATCACTCAATTAAGAAAATGTCACATACACAATATTTTACTCTGCAACAGTCTTAACAAAGAAATGGAAAAACACCACAGTCAGTTCCATTTTGGAGGATTCCCTAAATTAGCTGTTCTCT
The DNA here is from genome assembly GCA_949825025.1 of Siphlonurus alternatus. Classification (NCBI taxonomy): domain Eukaryota; kingdom Metazoa; phylum Arthropoda; class Insecta; order Ephemeroptera; family Siphlonuridae; genus Siphlonurus; species Siphlonurus alternatus. The sequence continues at coordinate 17,137,373 of OX463779.1, read as the reverse complement.
CAAAAATTTCGTGAACACCCATATTTAGAACCCACCTTAATGGAGATCTTTCCCTAAAAAAAAATAATTAAATCATATAAAGTCATCAATACCTGCAGATTCACTATTTTCTGGGTTGGCATATATTTTCCTAAAAGTACAATTCATTTCACTTTACGGTTACTAAAAAAAATACATAAAATATAATACCTCTTATAATATTTTAGTGAAAGAAACATAATTTGAAGAAATTGGGACACACAATGTATAATGTGTATGAGAAATTATAGCACTTTCTTTGATTCCATACTGTACTCCACTTACATTAATTTAAAAGAATGATTAGTAATGTATGACATATTCAAAATTTTAAATTTATGTCACATTATACAAACAATTTATACATAACTTATATTCTGTTGAAAAACTTTCTACTTGCAAATGATTTTTTTAGATTAAAAATTTAAAAAAAAAAAAAATGTTTCAATAAAATATTAAAAGCAACTGGTTTTGAAGTTAAGAATGTTCTAACAAGTAAGTAGAGATTGTAAAGTTTGGGTACATAAAAATGCAATTTGTTTGGGGTCTCCTTTACATTTCAACTACATTATTCAATTTATTTACAGTACTTAATTATTATCACTTTACAGAGACCAAATGAGACGGCAAAGTCTTAAAAAATTAATTCCTAGTAAAAAACAACATCACAGCTTGCAGTCTCCTTGATGATATACTGTTGTAAGCACATATCTCAGTTACATATATAATACTGGCTAAGAGCTTTGACCATTATCAAGGTAAGTGCAAAATGTAATTTTGTTTTGTCTTGTTTTTACAAAAAAAACTCATGAGCCCAGGACTTTTTATAAAGTCTTTATGACACTTCAAATCCAAATATTAAATAAGCTTTGTATTCTATATTCATTTTAGTGTGTTTACAATACTTTCTAATTATGCGAATTATCAGTAAGGTTCTGTAGAGCTCAGAATACATTGTTAAGTCACATAATTTTGATTGAGGGATCATAGAAAATGCTATGTAAAATTTAGCATAGTTAAGATCAGTGGACCACTGACTCAGGTGATTTGTGCATAGCTAGAGTTTATTTTATTCTTCATGGCTATGGTAAAGGTCTTCTGCAAACTATGTCGAACTTAAAGGCCTTATGAACCTTTTCACAGTATTAAGTACACGGTTAGCTTAGCTTCAGTGTGATTCAGCTGCATAATTTTTTTTGTTTCAGTAGCACAAATATCAGAGATAATAGCCGATGAAAAGGAACCTGTGACGTCACTCACGCACATTCAGCGGCGACAATATAGGGAAATCCCTGCAAAAGATAGGTTCACTCCCGCCGCAACCACAGCCACAATTTTATTTCTGAAATTTTGAAACTTTACCAGGGCAGTTTTGATAGTATTTGTCAAATAGCCTGAAAGAATTTTTTCGGTGGCATGTGTACAGACTGAGTTATTGCGGTAGCAAGATAAGCCAAAAATTTAACATTGTTTTCCTATACAACATTTTTGCTCCTCTTTCTACCGCAATAACTCAGTTTGTATGAATGTCATCAAAAAAAATCTTTCAGGCTATTTGACAAATACTATCAAGACTACCCTGGTAAAGTTTCAAAATTCCAGAAGTCAAATTGTGGCCGTGGTTGCAGCAGGAGTGAACCTATCTTTTGCAGGGATTTCCCTATATTGTCGCCGCTGAATGAGCGTGAGTGACGTCACAGGTGCTTCTTCATCGGCTATTATCTCTGATATTTGTGCTACTGAAACAAAAAAAATTATGCAGCCGAATCACATTGAAGCAAAGCTTACCGTGCACTTAATATTGTGCAAAGGTTCATAAGGCCTTTAAAGAAAAAATTACAGTGGTGAAGTTTTCACTTCTTTACCTCACACTTCGTAAGCTTTGAGGGCCAGTGTAAAAAGAGTGAATAGGACTCCCTAAGACTCAGCAATGCTATCTGTAAGAGTCCATGAAAGGTCCTTAATACTAAAAGCTGCTTTTTTTGCACTCCACATTTATGTTAAAAATTTAAATACAGTAAATATGAAACACATACAATCTACAGATCTTAACATGCTCTTTAAGGTGGTTTTCCATGGCACGGAATAATGTCGAGCGGTGTGAGAAAAGTACATTTGCTTGAATGGTGAGGATCGATCTTGACGTCACCAAACCTTTGTCCCCCCATTTACTTACAAAAAAAGATTGGGCGCACGTAAGATCCTATACGGAGCAATTTTTCGATCGCTTATTGTTAACGCTTTAAATAAGTTATGTTTGCAAATTTAAAATTACGTATTGGCACTAACCTTTTACGTTTGCTGCTATAAAAATTTTATTATTTGCCTCGGCTCAGTTTAATTAAGGTAGAGATAATACAGATCAGCTGGCTCAATGCTAAAAAAATCCCATTCATAAAAATTATGAAAAAAATTTAAAGTGTTCTCCTCTACATCCCCTATCAGTAGGTAAAATATCAGGTATACAAAAACGAGCTAGTTTTCGAGTTATTAATTTTTAAAGTTGACCAATTTAACATGGAAGTTCCATTTCTCCATGTTAAATTAGTCAACTTTAGAAATTAATAACTCGAAAACTAGCTCGTTTTTGTAAACCTGATATTTTACCTACTGATAGGGGATGTAGAGGAGAGGAGAACATTTTAAATTTTTTTCATAATTTTTATGAATGGGATTTTTTTAGCATTGGGCCAGCTGATCCGTATTATCTCTACCTTAACGAGCATCTAAAAAATTTCGCGGTAGTAGTGTTTTGACTTCGAGCAGAAAAATCGTGCGCAGAAGGGTTGCGCGCCGATGCGCGGTGGTTGTAGCAGGAGTCAAAATCAGCAAACGAACATGGTGACATATATCATTTTTCTGATGGATACTCACCATTTTGTATGGCAGCCATGTTGGCAATTTTATCTCCCCAGCATGGCCGTCATACGAAATTGAAGCTAGTGCGCTGTCTTTCTCATGCCGCAAAGCCCCGCTTCATGGAAAACCATCCTAAAGCTTGACATAATTTACGGCGCAAAGTAAAACTTTCCACCACAATTTCAAAAAACATGAGATATAAATCAGATAAAGCATTACATTTGGGAATTAATTTTACATTTATCAGTAATGATATGCTAAACACAGTAATATTTAAAATTTAATGTTCTTATTATTTGAATTTACATTCCCTGTTGTTTTTATAAATGCAGTACGGTACATTAATGTACAAATGTTTTAGGAATGGAATATTAATTACATGTAACATTTCTAAGTATATAAAGTAGTGTTAAAGAACAGGTCATTATTATGTACTGCATTATTTTTTTATTTTTTTCCTTCCAACTAATACATGTAATCAATTAATATAATTAATATTTTAGTAAAGTAGTAATAAGCAAATGTACTTGCATCTTCCCTCACTTTGGTAAAAATTTACACTAACAGTGCAAATAAAATTAGCTGAGGAATGAAATTGTAAAATTCAGAAGTGAATAATAATAATAATAATTAAGCATTTTATTTTAAAAGGGGACTCCACGGGTCCAACAACGTATTTCCTACTTAAACTAATCGTAAAACTGGATAATTATAGGGAAATGAAAATACAGTATTGATAAGTTTTTTGAAGCCTAGAAAAAAAAGTTAATTTATAACTACATATATTGAAATACAGTAGCTATCAATCAAATGTGGCAACTGTGCACTGTAGTGGATGGGTATAGCATTTGTGCGTGCACTCTATTAACTAATACACATAAAACAGGGATGCCACATACAAAGTAGTTAACAAGTTTACCATATATTTTTGTTTCCTAGACTACGAAAAACTTATCACTGTTTTTAGTATTTTAATTTACGGTACCTAAAATTATTCAATTTCACGATTAGTTTAAATAGAAAATATGTACGTTGTTAGTTAAACTCGTGGAGTCTTCCCTTAAGAAATTATTTATTAGTACAGTACTTAAAATGTTTAGGAAAGTCAAAATAGTCCACAAATGTCAATAAAACTGTCGTATACTGTAACTCCAATTTGCTGAGAACTTATCAACTTCAGTAGTCTGCCACAGATTGTTCCTCCGTTATACTTGTATTGGGCAAGCTATCACTGGTGTCTGGATTATCAAGATCCTCAGACAAGCGTCCCAGCACTGCATCCAGCGAGAGGCGAACTTTCTTCTTTGGTTTGGAATGTCCTGGCATCAAGTCCAACCTCTTGATCATCTTTTTACGTTGCTTGGCTTTCATTTTATTTACTACACCATCTCTAAACAAAATACTTCGACGAATTTTTTGTTTACCAATTTTTTCTTCATCTTTTTCTGAATCACATTCTTCATAAATTGTTTCTAGATTTTTTTGACAAGGGGCTTTAAATGTAAGATTCAAATATAACTTTTTAATTTGAGCTAAAGTCTCCTTTTTTTGAGGTAATTGTAAACAACGTCTTTTGTTTGTTGCTGTTGCAGGGGATGAAGTAGAGTCCACTGTTCGTTTTCTCAGCACTCGTTGGTCACCGCTGCTTTCTGAAGAGCACGAGGAGGTTGGCGATGGAATATCAGACTCTTCCATCAGATGGAGACCAGCCATATCAAGCGGCAGTTGATTCATTCTGCAATAAAAGATAAATTATATTAATAAATCATGCCATGAAAATAATGTGTGGGGGGGGGGGGGGAATGCACTACGTACAGTGGGTGTAGTCCGTATTATGTTCTGAACGTTCGGAACCTTCGATTTGGCGTCCCGTAATTATGTTCTGAATGTTCAGAACCATTTCGGAGGTTACCCGAAGTGAGTCAGCTGGTTTCAAAAAAGAGGTTCCGAGTGTTGCAAACTTTTCCTCCGAACCATCGGAACTAGAGTCAGCTGATCACAATTTTTTGGGGGAAATTTGAAAAGTACGTAACAAACCTGTGCAACCTACGTGATAACTGTTTGATTTGAGGTAAATCTTTGCTTCATTGGTGATCAATAACTGTTACGTGAGTTTTATGTTAAAATTTCTGAAGCCAGTGAACAGTTCTCTCTTTTTCGTATTTTTTTTAAACTGATGCGTATTACCGCGAAAAAGAATGTTCTGAAAGTGTTCCGTTATCTGATGTTCTGAAGTCAATGTTTTTGTTCAGAGTCGGTCCGTAATCACTCATATGTTCTGAACGTTCGGAACCTAATACGGACTACACCCAGAGTGTATATTGTCAATTAGATATAGTACCGGGTACCATCCAATTAAAAAGACAGTGATAAAAAATTAGATTACCTAACAGTATTTTTACTATTTTCAACGCCATAGGTTCTGAAAATTTCTTTCTGAAAATTGCATTTTTTTATTTATTTATAATTTTTTTTTAATTAAATAAATTTTCATTACAGTATCTGGTACTGTAATTAAGGTCGGGAAGGGAGAAATCACCACCCCTTGGAGCTAACCCTGTTTACCGCAGGGAAACTGAGAAGTATCTTGTAGATTGTCTTGGTAATAATGTGTACAGTATGTATTGTATTGAATTTGTAGTCATGCAGTCTATGTGTCTCCTTTTATCAGTAATTAATATCTTGATGTTAAATATATTTTACTATGTCACCTATAAGCCTGGGTCTTACAGACACTTCTTAGTTTCCCGATGGTATGCATTATGTATAACAATATGTAGGTTGAAGAGTATATCCTGTATGTTCAGTACTGTATGATACACATTACTTATGCAGGTTTCCGAAATGACAATGAAACATTTACTTATTTATGTAGTTTTGTTATATGCCACTGCATGGCCAAATAGTATGCATATATGTACAGTTCAAAACTGTAAACACCACTTAATGTTATATATGTGTATGTATGACCCGTGTCCCATGAATCTTCAGAGAAAGCAGAATCCCAGCTGTAACACCTGGCAGGATGCACTTTTCTGTTTCTCAAAGTGCACGAATGCCAGCCAGTCTAGCACTAACACGTACCCTAGCCACACTGCATTGAATGAACTTATAGTTAACGGTTAACGTTCAGTCAATGATGGTGTCAATGCAGTGTGCAGTGTGACATTGCATACTGTGTGAACACTACATGTATTATGCTACAGATTGCAGCCGATAGAACCATAAACACTGGAACACTGCCAGGTCGTATGATCCGTATGATTCCCATGAGCCATGAGCCATGATATGTACAATATGCATACACCGAATATGTATGATACGTACTGTACAGTATGTATGCATACGTACTGTACGCATAAAATGCATAAATGGTTTACTGCGATTACAGGCCAACAATTGTTTTTTTTTTCAAGACAAAAGGATACACCCCTTGTCCTTTAACTCCTCCCACATGCAAGTATTATGCATACCCATCATGATGCATACCTATGAACCTAGTCGCTATTTCGATTTAAAGTTGCATCCAAGATCCAAGAGCTCTGTCAGTTAAAAAACCTTCTGAAGCTGAAAAATAGTTAAAATACCAAGAATCCAAAAGAAAACAGGCCATACAAAACTAACAAAACAAGCATAAAAATCAGCTGTTTTCAGTTTTCACTCAACACTCAACGGTGTTGTCAAGTTTCCATATTTTAGCGCGTTATTTATGATGCAACGTTGCCATACTCATTGTTTCTTTTTCTGCATACTTTTTGTCGACGTGTACTTTATACTCTGTGATCTGTGAAGGCCGATGTGTTTTTAGTTTTTAGCATATTCAGTAATTGCACGTCATCGCTTACACGCCAACTCTTCGAACTGAAAGTTTTATTGTAAGTTGCATGTTAATATATTATATTATGCATACAATTAAGTTTATTATTGTATGCATTCAGAGTGTAAACATACTGTACGTACTCTACGCACTGTACAGTATGCATTTGTACGTACTACATATATACACAATCATATTGATAGTTAACTTTACATATTATAATATTGGCATATTGCCCGCCGCGGTACTAATTGTTGTTTTCTTGGGACTAGGAAACCGAAACCGGCAAAGAAATGAGGTGCCAACTGCTGTTACTTGTGAATCTCATGCTGGCTTTGTGCCTTACCTCAACTCTGGCCGCTGAGGAAGCTGCTGCAAGAGCAAGAATTGAGGTATGCATAATATACAAACTGCAGCAGTACATGGGCTACATGTCCCCATTTATTATAGGCATACAATATGCGCGCAGGATTCTCTTTTCACTCAATGCCTATTTTAAAGGTTAATTAAGGTTTATATCCCTCCCAAAGTAACTCTATATACTGTAGAGTTATTTTGTATGCATATCCCTCCCCTGGGGAGCGCGGATTAAAGATGAAAGAGGGAGGGGAGCTCCAAATATATAAAAGGATCTTCCCCATTTCCCCACTTCTTTTTTTCATTTCTTATTAACACATTAATTAAATTGCATATATTATAACCTTTAAGATTATGTATTGTCAGTACTGTCTACTCTTTTCAGTATGTGCACTGCATCCAATTTTTTGTTAATTAAGTGAGGTTTTATTCTTGATGTTGTTGCAGAGCTGTGGAGGATGACGGCTGAATCGTCTTCCTGAGGTGAAGAAATTCATCTACGAGGACATTCCATTATAGTATCCTTTAAAAAAAAAAAATAATAAAAATTCAGTGTATGTGGGGTCAGGCGCGGATCCAGGGGAGGTGGGGGCCGCGGCCCCTCTCCCAAAATTTCGGATTTAACATTGGCAAAATAAACAATGCTCATTCCCTCCACTCCAGCTGTTTTCCGCCATTACGTACGTAACTAGTGTATTCTCGAACGAAATGACCGATGGCGGCGCTGTCTGCAGAGTGATGACGTCACAAAATGGCGGACGTAATGCGGCTCGAAAGAAATATGGAGTATGAAAAGCAGGTTAATAATTTGATAATGTGCGATTAGAAGCTTACATACAAACGTAAAATTTGACGCACCAGCTGTCAAATTAAATTCAGGGGCTTTACAATATTATTGGAGCCAATCGCACCCCTTTCAGTGGTGTTTTTTTTCCCCCATAGGAAATACGAAAAGTTTTTCCAATGAATATGACCGAGATGTAACAATTTTAAAATTTATAAGAATTTTATGGAGAAAATTTCATACAATAGGTAATTAATTTACACCTCTGAAATAATTTTTAATACAGATTCGTTACCACACCCCCGTGGCACCACCTCTACCACGCACACCCCTGGAGTGCTACCCGGCCGTACCCCGTTATTCAGACCTATTAGTATATTTTCCACTTTTTTTAATAAACGAGCTAAAATTATAAAACTTAATTTTCAAGGGGTTATCAACCCTCCTGAACCAAGAAATAATTTTAGATTTTCTCCCCGACGCACCCTTGAGTGTTAGATAACTACCCTTAAAACCCATTTTCCTTAAAAATTGTGCTAAAATTATGAAATTAATTTTCAAGGGGTAATCGACCCTACTGAAGTCGGAAATAATTTTAAATTTTCTCCCTGACGCACCCCTGAGGGTGGAGACCTACCCCTAAAATCCATTTTCCTTAAAAATTGTGTTAAAATTATGAAATTAATTTTCAAGAGGTAATTGACCCTCCTGAACTCGAAAATAATTTTAAATTTTCTTCCCGACGCACCCCTGAGGGTGGAAAACTACCTCGAAAATCAATTTTCCTTAAAAAATATGCTAGAATTATGAAATTAATTTTCAAGGGGTAATCGACCCTACTGAAGTCGGAAATAATTTTAGATTTTCTCTCCGACGCACCCCTGAGGGTGGAAAACTACCTCGAAAATCAATTTTCCTTAAAAAATATGCTAGAATTATGAAATTAATTTTCAAGGGGTAATCGACCCTACTGAAGTCGGAAATAATTTTAGATTTTCTCTCCGACGCAACCCTGAGGGTAAACGGCTACCCACCATATCCTTCTTTCTTAATAATCGAGTTGAAATTGTGAATTAAATTTTTTTCGGGATTTATCGTAATTTTTCATAGAAAAAAAATATATCAGACTCGCCTCTTTACTTGCAGTATGATGATGGATGTCCACCGTTATAATAATTACATGGCGTGAAGGCTCATGTTGTGGTCTGCACAATGAGGCTATGTGTGACATTAATTAACAACTGAGGTGTGACCATCAATTCCACATAACTTCTATCACTTTCAGCTCGTCAATGGTCTCAAATCTCTTTATGAAGCAAAAGGTTTACAAGAAGAGATTTGAGACCAATTGACGAACAGAAAGTGGAGATAAGACGTTGCATGGAATTGGTCACAACTCAGATGCTAGAGGCCATGCACCTACACACATAGCCTCGTTGAGCGGACTAACATGTGCCATCACGCCAATTAACGGTGCTGAACACATTGAGTGAAACCATCATCATACTGCAAGTGAAGAAGTGAGTCTGGGATACTTTTTCTCTGAAAAATTTCGATAAATCCCGAATAAAAATTTAATTCACAATTTCAACTCGATTATTAAGAAAGAAGGATATGGTGGGTAGCCGTTGACCCTCAGGGTTGCGTCGGGGAAAACGTCTAAATTTATTTCTGAGTTTCAGAGGGGTTAATAAACACTTGAAAATTTAATTTTTTTATTTTGATACAATTTTTAAGGAAAATGGATTTTAGGGGTAGGTTTCCACCCTCAGATGTACGTCGGGAAGAAAATCTAAAATTATTTCCGACTTCAGTGGGGTCGATTACCCCTTGAAAATTAATTTCATAATTTTAGCACAATTTTTAAGGAAAATTGATTTTCGGGGTAGTTCTCCACCCTCAGGGGTGCGTCGGGGAGAAAATCTAAAATTATTTCCGAGTTCAGGAAGGTCGATTACCCCTTGAAAATTAGATTACCCCTTGAAAATTAATTTCATAATTTTAGCACCATTTTTAAGGAAAATTGTTTTTCGGGGTAGTTCTCCACCCTCAGGGGTGCGTCGGGGAGAAAATCTAAAATTATTTCCGAGTTCAGGAAGGTCGATTACCCCTTGAAAATTAATTTCATAATTTTAGCACAATTTTTAAGGAAGATTGTTTTTCGGGGTAGTTCTCCACCCTCGGGGGTGCGTCGGGGAGAAAATCTAAAATTTTTTCCGAGTTCAGTAGGGTCGATTGCCCCTTGAAAATTAATTTCATAATTTTAGCACAATTTTAAAGGAAGATTGTTTTTCGGGGTAGTTCTCCACCCTCAGGGGTGTGTCGGGGAGAAAATCTAAAAATATTTCCGAGTTCAGTAGGGTCGATTGCCCCTTGAAAATTAATTTCATAATTTTAGCACAATTTTTAAGGAAGATTGTTTTTTGGGGTAGTTCTCCACCCTCAGGGGTGCATCGGGGAGAAAATCTTAAATTATTTCCGAGTTCAGGAAGGTCGATTACCCCTTGAAAATTAATTTCGTAATTTTAGCACAATTTGTAAGGAAAATTGTTTTTCGGGGTAGTTCTCCACCCTCAGGGGTGCGTCGGGGAGAAAATCTAAAATATTTCCAAGTTTTTAGGAGGGTCGATTACACCTTGAAAATTAATTTCATAATTTTATCCCAATCAGTAAGAAAAATTAACAATTATTTAATATCATATGGATCGACATATACAGTATAACAGATCTTGGTTTACCACTAAACAGTTCAGTAGACTAGACGGCGCCAGATATATCAGCCAATGAAAAGGTGGCCAGCTGACATTCTAGCCTTTTCATTGGCTCATATATCTGGCGCCGTCTAGTCTACTGAGCTGTTTAGTGGTAAACTAAGATCTGTTATACTGTACATATTATGCATATATACCACGCGCCGGGCGCAAGATTCTATTTAAAGCAAATGACACGGTGTATGATCACATTTATCTGTTATTTTATTTATTAAGACTAATATTTAACTTTATTATGATAATTAAAAATTTGCAAGTGGATAATATTATATAATCACGTAAATTAACTCAGGAATGGTATGTTGTTCCTATACTGTTATGAACAGCTAGCCGCATTCTAGTAGTTCACACTTTTGGCCGCTAGAGGGCTGAATTTGGTTGCGTTCGCGAATAGCAGCCGGCAGCAAGCAGGTAGAAAATTCTAAAGAAAAGAAAATAAATAAAAGGGGATAGGGGAGGGAGGAATTTTGTGCAATACTGAGGATTGCTCATCACACTAAAATTGTCCATTTAGTCTTACATCAATTTTTAAGACAGTTTTTCAATTGTATACTCTCCGTTTAAATAACACGTTGCGCATCTGTGTATGTACGCTATGGCGGCGCGCATGGAGGCTGCCTGAACATCGTCTATGGGCATTTCCCTACTACAATTTTTTTTTTTTTTTAACATTGGCCTTATGAAGAAGGCATCCCCCGAAAAAAAAACTCTGGATCCGCGCTTGTGGGAGGTGACAATTAACTTCATGCAAATAGAAAACTGACACTTCCTTAATCCTCTGAAAGTCTTCAGTAAACTGTCATAAAATGGATTCGAGTTAAATCAATTTTAATCAGAGTCTTCTGCGCGCAATGTTTTTAACAAAACATTGTTCAATGTCTGTCGCGTGGTGTAATTTTCGATTGTTGAACGCGAGAAAGGAAAAAAGTAAACAAACTCCGTTGTTTACAATTTTTTGCCGCTGGCGGCGCCACCAGCGAGCGGTAATTATCAAGGGAAGCATTATGAATAACATGAAAACCTAATGGAAGTAATTAAAAAAAACAGGAAAAGTTTTCAAAAATCAAGTGAAATGGAAAGAAACATGCGCGGAAATTTTATAGAAAAAATTAAGAATTTTTAACGGTTTTTTATCATTGAAACGGTCGAAGAAATGTTGAGCGGTAACTCTGGTGTAGGTAATGTACATCATTTCTATGTTCCCAAGGGCTTGTAAGCTCTAAAATTTCTTAGCTAGCAGTTCTGGCAGAACTTGGCTGCTCTTACTAGCCGCACTAGTGTCCATTTGTTGATTTATTTTAAAAAAAATAGCAATATAATAGGGTTTTAAAATTTTAACTTTGAATTTCTATATACTGAAGATATAGCAGTAATTTGATATGCTACAAGTTTCTATGCTGTTAGACTTTAAAGGGATACAGGCCTCAAATTACAAATTAGACAGACATTAAGTGTTGCTCGAGTTTATAATAAACATTCGTATTATTTTTACATGCGCGCGGTGCGACTGTGCGAAGTCGCGCTACAAAGAAAGTCCTTGCTGACGTCACAACTCACAGCTAGCACCGATTAGCATTGAGTTGTGACGTCATCAAGAACTCCGTGACGTCATCAAGGACTAAATTTCTTACTTTGAACTGCGACTTCGCACGGATGCATCACGCGTGGAAAAAAATTATGCGAATGTTGATTATTTACTCTAAACCCACTTGGTGACTATCTAATTTGTAATTTGAGGCCTGTATGCCTTTAATGCTGGAGTGACTGAAGTCCCATGCAACATTTATGATCGCACAGAATCTCGTTAAAGGCAATGAAATGCTAACCTCAGTCTGCGTCTTCTCTTTTTTGTGTTAAAAATAAGATAAAGTACAGTAATATTTGCTAATAATTATTTTTTTGCATTACCTGGATCAATGTAGTACGAAGTAATGATGATTTTTTTTACTTTTGGTGCTGTACTTTAGAAGATATCGTTACATTTAGGCGTCAACTCTCAAAATTCCTATGTTAAACAATGGCGCATAGTCAACAAAAACCGCTCGCTAGTGGCGCCTCTGTTGGCTCTGGCGGGCGTAAAATGGAACTAAAGCGTCACGCAATAATCGGGCCACGCGACAGACATTGAACAATGTTTTGTTAAAAACATTGCGCGCAGAAGACTCTGATTTTAATATTCACATTATATTTGTTAATTATATAAGTTAAATTTACATTATTAGCATATTTCTATTCAATTTACTACCATCACTTTCATCTGTTATTTAAAGCAATAAAAATATAAGAAAAAATGGAAAATTATCTGCAAGAGCAACAGTTCTCATAAATATCACATCCGAAGTCTATCTTGCATCATCAGTTTGTGTTGCTTGAAGAATATGTACTATATCATGGAGTGAAGACTTATTTCAGTTCGTAATTTTTGCTGACATCCAAACTTCACAATCTAGTATGACATCAATGTGCTAATTTGTTAATTTTTATCAAGCTTAACTTGCAGTATTATCTTCAACGCACTCTTTGACCTTGTTATTATTCTAGAGAGTAGATATGAACGAATGATAATGCCTTAATTACATCTTGGGGGTAAAAAAAAAAAAAAAAAAAAAAAAAAAAAAAAAAAAACGGAAAAGAAAATAATAATAATTGGGTCATTTCATGTACCAGTATACTTTTAGATGGGCTTTACTGCCATACGCATGCACATACCTTTTTAATATTATACAAGAAACCAATCAATAATGGACAACTACTGTACAATCCCCCCCCCCTTCTTTCTTATTTTCTTTCTAGAACTTAATTTTTTTTTGAAGTTGTAACATCAAAATATTTTATTTTCCCCTCAACTTCATTGTTTGTAATGTTTTATAATTCATGTGATTATCTCCTTAACTATTTGCAGTGAAAATGTTGAGTTCCAGCAAGTTCCTGGGGCTGCCCCTGAGGCCGTCTTTCTGGGAGAGAGCAACAATGTAAGTTCCTCTCCCACCCTCCATGATGCAACATTTTATTCACCTGGCATAATGTGTTTCTTTAACCCCTATTAAACTTACAAAAGTAACTTTTAACTTAAACTACCGATACAATTAATATTTTTGAGAAAAGCATAATTATTCTGTACGTATATCATTTATTTATTGATGGGTCCGAGGAGAAAGCACCGGTGTGTATTTTCCAGTAAATGACTGGTGTGCCTTTTCAAAAAGGTTTCTTTTCTTCCTTCATTACTGTAATTTTAAACCTTACTCAAAAATCACACTGCTCTGTACCATCCCAGAAAACACACACCAACGCTTTCTCCGCAGACCCATCTATATAGTAATCATACATTGTACAGTATACTGTGTATATATACAATACCATATGAACTCACACTTAACTTAAATTTATTTTTAGTTTAAATATATGTAAAAGAGTGCAGCCCTTATAGGACATTTTAAATTATCTATTTCACACAAAAAAAATATGCGTTAATTTAAGATTTTATTTTTGCTGCCAGAAAAACTGTGATAAGTGTCTTCACAACTAAGATATTATTGTAATGTTTTAGGAATTGGAGCGGATTGATCTCTCAGAGATGAATCGAGAGGCGTGCAATCAGCTACTTGCTGACAGAGGGTTTGAGAAGCGTGTTGTTGTGGCTGCTGAGCCCAAGGAGGATTTGTAAAAGTCACCCACTAAGCCAATTTGCCTATCCCTTTCATGACAAATCACACTCGCTGTCTTAATTAACTTTGACAATGCAGGAGCCATGACAGCCTGTAAACTGCACCTTTATTAATCTTTTGACACCAATGCAAGATACCATGACTTTTTTTTTTTTTTTTCTGGTGCAGCGAAAAGTGACTTAAAATTTATTACTAACCTTATTTAATTTTTGCATATAATTCTAGTTATTAATAATCAAAGCAAAGTCAATTTTTTAACAAGTTTTAACATCTTAAGAATTGTGCATCAATAATGATCAAACTAAAAATTGCCCCTTTTTTTATGGCTTGTTTTGAAAATTAAGGAAAGCTAAATAGCTAACTTCTATATAAAGCATGAAAAACTTGTTTTAAGGGTAAGGTAACGCCACCAATGTTAAAAAAAAATCCCTCTCACAAAAATTCTGAAAAAAATTTAAAATGTTCTCCTCTATACCCCCTATCAGTACCTAAAATATCAGGTATACAAATACGATCTAGTTTTTGAGTTATAAATTTTTAAAGTTGACTACTTTAACATGGAGAAATGAAACTCCCATGTTAAATTGGTCAACTTTAAAAATTCATAACTCAAAAACTAGATCGTATTTGTATACCTGATATTTTAGCTACTGATAGGGGGTGTAGAGGAGAACATTTTAAATTTTTTTCAGAATTTTTGTGAGAGGGATTTTTTTTAACATTGGTGGCGTTACCTTACCCTTAAGTAATATAATTCCGCAAGTACAAAATTATTTGTTAGTGAAAATTTTAAATCTAACAGTAAATTTATCCACTTTCAAATTTGATTTTGAAAATTACATGGCAAGGTAAGTATAATATATATTTGTAGCTTGAAACATTGTTTCTCACATTATATATAGTAGTTAACTAAGCAGCAATTAAACATATCTGTTACTTTTTTGTGTGAACTGTGAACCGAAGTATGTACTTAATAAAAAAAAAGCAAATTGGCATTTTATTTTTGTGGGAAATGTTATGTTTACGTTGGATTTTGTAAAGGTGAACAGCTGTGTGATACAAGTACCTGATGCAGCACTTATGACGCAACTAAGTCTTAACCGGATTCCGACGACTAATTGCTGATGTTATAGCTGTGTCCGATATTTGTAGGTACCAACTGAACACTGCACTTTAATCCTGTGTTCATGTAAATAGACTATTGAATAAATTACTGTTCCTCTACTACCATTGTTTTATATTTTATCATCCAAATTAATACTACAATTTTATCATATATGTGACCATGGCACCATAAAAACATACGTTCAGTGGTAAATGCACAAGTAAATCAATAAAACATTGCATGTCAGCCCAAGGCAGGATGCACTCGACTTTACCTTTTTACCTGGGCGGTACTGTGGTACCTAATGTGGGCTGCCTATTTCACTGACCACTATTGGTTGTCTGTGATAACAGCGAGTCTGGATTTATCAATCACCATATGCATGATACCAAACAACCTTAAGCACAAAACAGCTAGTTGTCTCAACAGGTGTCTAACAACCAGATTTGCTGTTCACATACTGCAACCACAGTAAAGTAAAGAAAATTGTCACTTGACTATTTTTTAATGATTATTTTTTTTTTCTGTTTATATCAGGGATCGGATGCAGATGCGGATGCAGATGCGGATGCAGATGCAAGATGCACACGGATGCGCAAAAATGGGCTTGCATCCGCATCCGTGCATCCCAGATGCACAGGGAAAAATGAATGCATCCGGATGCGCATCCCAGATGCACGGGAAAAAATGAATGCATCCGGATGCGCATCCCAGATGCATGAAAAATAAATTTGCATCCGGATGCGCATCCACGGATGCACGAAAAATAAATTTGCATCCATTTAACACTTTTTTTTCTCTTTTTTTATCAGGTTTTTTGCTAATGGCCTCTAAATAAATCTTTAACGCGAGGCATTTTTTTAACATTTATTTGCCACTTGTCGTTTAAAATTGCAAGAAACAAGGTGTATTATAAAAACCAAAGATTGGATGCGGATGCAGATGCAAGATGCACAAGGATGCGCAAAAATGGGCTTGCATCCGCATCCGTGCATCCCAGATGCACGGGAAAAAATTAATGCATCCGGATGCGCATCCCAGATACATGGAAAATAAATTTGCATCTGGATGCGCATCCTAGATGCATGAAAAATAAATTTGCATCCGGATGCGCATCCATGGATGCACGAAAAATTAATTTGCATCCGGATGCGCATCTCGGATGCACGAAAAAAACGCGTGCATCCGGTCCCTGGTTTATATATATTTTACTTATAAATTAAACAACATAATTTATATTATATATAATATTTAATAATGTAAATAATTTTCATACATATCACAAATATACATCAGCTCCAATTTAATTTTATAAGTTGTAGCAGGAAATATAGAATGCATATTTCTCACATACTATATTACTGTTTTGAGGAGGAAAGTAGGCCACGAGCTACGTACAGTAATTGAGAGGACATCAGGAACACCAAACATTTTTCTGCTACAGTCGTCGTGTAACTCCATCAATCAACTTTTTATGACACGTTTATTAACGTTAACTTCGATAATTAAATTATTTAAGGGTAAGGTAACGCCATCAATGTTAAAAAAAATCCCTCTCACAAAAATTCTGAAAAAAATTTAAAATGTTCTCCTCTATACCCCCTATCAGTAGCTAAAATATCAGGTATACAAATACGATCTAGTTTTTGAGTTATAAATTTTTAAAGTTGACTACTTTAACATGGAGAAATGAAACTCCCATGTTAAATTGGTAAACTTTAAAAATTCATAACAAAAAAACTAGATCGTATTTGTATACCTGATATTTAAGCTACTGATAGGGGGTGTAGAGGAGAACATTTTAAATTTTTTTCAGAATTTTTGTGAGAGGGATTTTTTTTAACATTGGTGGCGTTACCTTACCCTTAACTCTTTTTTTTTTACCATGAATATTATAGATACACAAAATTTATTTTCAGTGGCTAGTGAAGTATTTAACATTAAGGGTACATTGTATGCACATCAGTTGTAATTTACAATATGATAAAGCTAATAAAAGAACTTATTGTTAGATTTAATATAATTATAAATAATAATATTATTTAAAAAAATCCAACCAAAATATAACGCTAATTAAACAACTGGCAAATAATTCCTTTTTTTTTTTTTTTTCTAGCTTCTGAGAAGTGCTTTTAAAGTAGAGGGAGTGATTGCATTTTTTTTAAATATTTTATTTTCTAAAAATAGTTTAACCTGCCCTCTATTGATCATGAGAAATGAAAACCGAAAAATTCCATCTCAAATAGCTTCACCACAAAAAAATTCCAAAGTTGGTGTTTTGGAGGCCTTTAACATGAAGCCTTATGGAACACAAAAAGGCGTTTTACTCATAACTTGATCCAAGTACTATTTAAAAAATACCTTCGTTATCTATGAAGAATTCTTAAATGGATTTTCAAAAAAAATATACATGTATGGGGCCGTTTTTCCGGAAAAAAAATCGAGAAATTTTTGCGGGTTAATTCCCATAAGGATTTTCAAGATTTTTTTTTCCGGAAAAACGGCCCCGTATTTTTTTTTTTTTTTTTTTTTTATTTGAAAAACCATTCAAGAATTCATCATAGATTACGTGTAGGTTTTTTAAATAGTACCATATAGTGGAACCAAGTTTGAGTAAAACGCTGTTTTCTGTTCCATAAGGCTGCATGTTAAAGGCCTCCGAAACACCAACTTTGGTAATTTTTTTGTGGTGAAGCTATTTGAGATGGAATTTTTTAGTTTTCATTTCTCTATAGAGGGCAGGTTAAACTATTTTTAGAAAATGAATTATTAGAAAAAATGCAATCGCTCACTCTACTTTAACATTCTTTTAAAAATAAAATAAGATGGAGGTACAGTAATTATTAGCAACTTTAAGTTGCCATTGTAGGAATTACATATACTATCAAAATACATCAAATATGTAGCAGTGAATGAAAATTATAATTTATAAACATAGATTTAAAAAGAGGAAAAAATATATATAATTATGTAATTTGAACAACAAAATTAACTAACACCTTCAAATTACATGCTATACTTTAAGAATTATAAGAAAATTAATAAAAGTTCTCTCTACAAGTATACTGTATAATATGTACAACAGCAAATTAAAGTAAAAACTTTCCAGCATTCAAATCTACTGTAAAACCACAGAGGGTATGTAACTCAAGTAACATAGATTTTCTAATTTTATAAAGTTTTCTTTTCAAAAAATTACATGCAAGTTCATTTTATTAACATTTTGACATTTTATTGTTTTAAAACGCATTACATGAATATATGACGTTACATGAATTATTATGTATTATTAAAAATGGGAATGTCAAATTAATTTAATTCAATTACACATAACCATCATCTGCACACATAAAATTAGTTCTGAAAATGAAGAAGTTTCAATTTCCTGTCCTTTCAGATTTATATTCAGATGTCTAAGATATTCCAAGAGCTTCACAAGTACAGTAGGTGTGAAATCAGTACAGGTATGCCTGCCACAGCTTTGACCAGATCCGAGGGTGACCTTGACATGATAGACGAAAATATTAACCAGCAACATTATACTATGTATCGAGTGTTGTGGTTCCTACATAAAAGAGGCAGGGCGATAAAATTTTCAAGATATATTTCTCCTCTCTATTTTCCATGCATACAAGAGGGGGAATCGGAGGCAAGTGCAGAGATCAGCTGCAGCAAAAGTTATAGCATCTCTTTTTCATAGAACTTTAACTTCTTGGCTAATCAAAGTTTTCTTTACAGATGTTGGCCTTGCTCTCTGCTCTCGAATATACACCAGCTCTAACATTTTGTTCTAATATATATATGTCTCTAACTTCAAACTGTCTTTTGTAAGAATATGGAAGCTCAATGAAAACAACTTGACAAGGAAAAATAATCTACTTCATTTTAATAACAATTCACAACTTGACGATAAGTATTCTATCCAAGCTAAACAGATATAACTCCCACCTTTTGCACAAGCTAAAAGGCAAAAGTAGCATTTGATAAAACCACTACTGACAGTGCTCATCTTTATGTACAAAAGTTCCTCACTAACTTCTCGGGTCTATTTTGTAACTCTACTAAAAATACTCATATATACATACAAAAAAGAAACATATTGGAGATATAAAGCAAAAACAGAAAAATATTTATCAGGCCACCTCAAATTTAAAATTATATTTTTACATCCTGGGGGCAATTACAGTGTCTTAACTAGCATAGTTCTGATCTTTAAATTATAAAGAGATGGGGAAAATATACATACTGTGTAAAAGTGATTGTTAGTTTCCTTATTGTATCCAGGAAGAGAAGAAGAAAAAAATTGTGTCTACGGCCATGTAATGAGATATTAGAATGCAAAAATTTTAGTGGCTTAATCAAAAGAAGGGGTAAAAATATGGTGCTGTGAATTTTTTCAGATTTTTCTGAGACCGGGGACTATTTTTAAAAAATTATTGAAAGTCTATTTTATGACGTCAAGGGCGGCACTGCCCTATCCTTTCTCTTAAGGAGTGCCGCCCGTGACGTCATCAAAATAGACTTTCAATAATTTTTTAAAAATAGTTCCCAGTCTCAGAAAAATCTGAAAAAATTCACAGTACCATATTTTTACCCCTTCTTTCGATTAAGCCACTAAAATTTTTACATTCTAATATCTCATTATGTAGAAACTACATCACTTTGGTTTAGACCTGAAAAGGCTTGCAGTTAATAGAAGGTACCTTATTGTTTATTGTTAGCTCAAGGTACCCAATATCATACCTGGTGTTTCAATATTCCCTATACCTTGTAGCTAAAATACAATATATGATTTTTATTTAAAGTAATATAGATACAGCATTTTTTAATGATAAAAAAAATAACTAAAAATTCCCTTTTTTATTTACAACTGCTTGTTAGATTTGTCATAAAATATTTTACAGAAGAAAACATACCCCCACTCTAAATTTATCGCGGTATCAAATTGCCTTATTTCATTGTAGAAATGAGACTGGTGATTGCGAGACACCAAACACCTGTGGTTCACCTGGTGCAAGGGTTACGCCATCAGCAGCCAGATGAGGAAGATGAAGGCCACGTAGAGGAATACCTTGGACAGGAACTGCTCCTCCACAAACTGAGGCGTGCCGGGCGGTGCTGCAACATTAAACAAGTCAGCAAATGTAACAAAGCATTCCGTCTCATCATCAGGGCTATCACAGCTGGTCAGTAAACATGCAGGAAAAAGTACCTATAACAATTTTTAAGATGGATGGAACTATTTGTGTCTTTTTTTACTGACAATAAATAAAAAAAAAAACATTTATTTATTTATTTATTTATTTATTTATTTATTTATTTATTTATTTATTTACTTATTTATTTATTTATTTATTTATCTATGTATTTATTTATTTATTCTTAATATGAAAAATTGTTGATGTGATTTTTTTTTAATGAAAGAGAAGGACAGAACAGACCCATGAAAACACAAATTATCAAAAGACTATACGTAAATAATATGTTCAGAGCGGCCATAGAAATTAAAACCGCATCTTTTAATTTCTATGGTCCCTCTGAAATTTATCATCTTTCGATAATTTGTGTTTTCATGGAAATGTATCACGTATCACTAATGTCAATAAAAAAAAATACCTGTCTTCCAAAGAAACATGGTTTTATATTCTAGTTCTAGGCTCTGTAGGACCTGGCATTTAATATTACCACAACAACACAGAGTAATTCCTTTCACACACTAATGCTGGGGTTAACACCTCTTGATATTGCATATATATATACAGTATTACAGTATTATTGAATATTTTTTATGCTGATATGTCAGGTATTATACAAACACCAGATTATTAAAATATACAACATTGATTTGAAAATATGAATATATTTATGGTTCCTTTCAAACATTTAATATTAATGAAAACAAAATATGCCTTACTGTTAGTTATCAATAATATATAATAATTCAACACTTAATTTGCAATTTTACACAAAGCAAAGGTATCTTCTATTTAATGCAAAAGGCTTTTTATACAGTTGTCTGGTTGTATACACATTTAGTAAATAAAATATAATACTAGTAATATGTACATACTGAAATTACAATTGAAAGCTTACCTGGGCTTGGGCGTGCATCTCCGAAGTTAAATGTTGATGTGAAAAAGCTGAATGGGAAGGCACCAATACCAAAAGACATCTGGAATCCACCATCTCCAAATCCAAATCCAGGGAAACCCTAAAACATATTGTTTCAATGAAGATTTCTGCAATAAATAAATAAAGTACATTTATTTTTATTTTTCACACCTGCAACACAACAGAAAGTTCAAAAGATTGAGGCTCTGCTTGTAATATTGAATATATATATATATATATATATATATATATATATATATATATATACAGAGTGAACCACAATTCGCGTGCCAACTTTTTTCGTAAATTTGGTATTGCAAAAATTTTCGCACAAACTTCAAACTTGGTACACTTGTAGCTGAGGGTTGTAAAAATTAGTTGAGGGTGTTAAAATTTTTATTGGACACCAATAACACCCCTTTCAGGGGTGGTTTTTAAAAAAATTATTTTCGCCTTATGGGAATTCAATGTTAAATATAACTTTTTTTGAAATCATTGGAATTTTGCGGAAAAAGTTTCTAGCATAGGGTAATCGACCGTCCTGAACTCAGAAATAATTTTAGATTTTTTCCCCGACGCACCCCTGAGGGTGGAGACCTACCCCTAAAATCCATTTTCCTTAAAAATTGTGCTAAAATTATGAAATTAATTTTCAAGGGGTAATCGACCCTCCTGAACTCGGAAATAATTTTAGATTTTTTCCCCGACGCACCCCTGAGGGTGGAGACCTACCCCTAAAATCCATTTTCCTTAAAAATTGTGCTAAAATTATGAAATTAATTTTCAAGGAGTAATCGATCCTCCTGAACTCGGAAATAATTTTAGATTTTTTTCCCTGACGCACCCCTGAGGGTGGAGACCTACCCCTAAAATCCATTTTTCTTAAAAATTGTGCTAAAATTATGAAATTAATTTTCAAGGAGTAATCGACCCTCCTGAACTCGGAAATAATTTTAAATTTTTTCTTTGACGCACCCCTGAGGGTGGAGACCTACCTCTAAAATCCATTTTCCTTAAAAATTGTGAAATTAATTTCCTAGGTGTAATTGACCCTCCTGAACTCGGAACTAATTTTAGATTTTTTTCCTCGATGCAACTCTGAGGGGAAACTAGCTGCTACCCACCATATCCTTCTTTCTTAATTATCGAGTAGAAATTGCGAATTAATTTTTTTTCAGGATGTATCGAAATTTTTCAGAGAAAAAATATCCCAGACTGACCCCTTCACTTGCAGCATGACAGTGGTTTCACTCAATGTGTCCACCGTTAATTGGCGTGATGGCACATGTTGGTCCGCTCAACGTGGCTATGTGTGTAGGTGCATAGCCTCTAACGTCTGAGGTGTGACTAATTCCATGCAACGTCTGATCTCCACTTTCTGTTTGTCAATTCGTCTCAAATCTCTTCTTGTGAACATTTTTCTTCAGAAAGAGATTTGAGACCATTGACGAGCTAAAAGTGACAGACGTTATGTGGAATTGGTTACATCTCAGTTGTTAAGAGCACACATAGCCTCGTTGTGCAGACCAACATGTGCCTTCACGCCATGCAATTAACGGTGAACACATCCATCGTCATGCTGCAAGTGAAGAGGTGAGTCTGTGATTTTTTTTTATGAAAGATTTTGATAAATTCCGAAAAAAATTTAATTCACAATTTCTACTCGATTATTAAGGAGAAAAGATATGGTCGGTAGCCGTTGACCCTCAGGGTTGCGTTAGGGAAAAAATCTAAAATTATTTCCGAGTTCAGAAGGGTAGAGTACACCTTGAAAATTAATTTTACAATTTTATCACAATTTTTAAGGAAAATGGATTTTAGGGGTAGGTCTCCACCCTCAGGGGTGCGTCGGGGAAAAAATCTAAAATTATTTCTGAGTTCAGGATGGTCAATTACCCTATGCTAGAAACTTTTTCCGCAAAATTCCGATGATTTCAAAAAAAGTTGTATTTAACATTGAATTCCCATAAGGCGAAAATAATTTTTTTAAAAACCACCCCTGAAAGGGGTGTTATTGGTATCCAATAAAAATTTTAACACCCTCGACTAATTTTTACAACCCTCAGCTACAAGTGTACCAAATTTGAAGTTTGTACGAAAATTTTTGCAATACCAAATTTACGAAAGAAGTTGGCACGCGAATTGTGGTTCACTCTGTATATATGAATGTGTAATTACAATAAGCAATTACCTTGTAACTGGGCTATTTCCCTCGCTGAAAATTGTTCACTTTACACTCTATACGATGCACTTAAAAAACACACACACAGTTCAAACGTGCACAGTTAAAATATAAAAAACATAAGCTTTCGGTAACTTGCCGCCACCGTCGTCAGATGTTACTTTGACACTAAACTCGAGACCTCACTTGGGCAGCTCGTGTACAAAGCCTTGCCGAGCGGCGGGGAGGGGGAGTCACGTGTGCGTTGCTGCTGCTGTCTTGACTGGGAGGAGGAGGCGGGGGAGGCACCCGGTGCACCACGGCAGCATGTACTTGTTTTGCAACAAACACATTGCGGGCTGGCTTCTCCTTCTTTAACAATTCTGTCCAGATGCAATCAAGCTCATAGCTTGGTTGACTTATAATATCAGACCCCCGTCTTGTCATTTCCGCAGCTTCGTGAACTTTTCGTTTCTTCCACACGCTCTCTCGGCCAATAACTTTTGCTTGATCCCAAAGTATAGAATGATTATTAGAAAGAGCATGGTCTGCTAATTTAGAATAACCAGCGGTTTTCTTTACAATTAAATTTTTGTGTTCATCAACCCTTATTTCTACTGGCCTACTAGTCTCACCAACATATTCTTTTTTGCACTCACATGGAATTGAATATATAACATCTTTATTCATACTTGTACCACGTGGTTTGGTAATGCAGAGACGTTTCTTTATGGTGTCATTGGATGAAAAAACCGTCCGTAAATTAAATTTGTTACCAATACGTTGTATTTTTTCACTTAGGCCAGGCAGATATGGTATACACAGTGTAGACAATGGTTTTTCTTCTTTTTTATCCTTCTTTTTCTTCTTGTTCTTGCATTTCTCTATGTAATTCCGTGGATAGCCGTTATTTTTTAAAATTTCTGAAATTTTATTATCTTCCCCCGCCAATTTTTCTGGGTCTTTGCAAATATTTTTTGCTCGGTAAAGCAAAGTATTGGCCAGCCCTGATTTTGTTGCATGGGGGTGATTTGACGTATAATGCAAATATTTACCTGAATCAGTTTTCTTTCTAAACACGTTGGTTGTAATTTTTCCATCCTGTTTCTGTACCCACACATCCAGAAAAGGTAAACAATTATCACTTTCCATTTCCATAGTAAATTTTATTGTAGATGCTTGGTTATTCATGTGAGACAAAAAATCTGTGACAGGTCTGATATTTTCTGGCCAGATAATGAAAGTGTCATCAACATATCTTTTATATAAAACAGGTTTTGTGTCAAAACTATTAATTGCCTCTAATTCAAGTTTTTCCATAAAAATGTCACAAATAACAGGAGAGAGGGGGGAACCCATTGCCATGCCATTTTTTTGTTTATAGAAACTTGTGTTAAACTGAAAATATGTGTTTTTAAGACATAACGTAGTTAATTCCATGATAGTTGCCACACTAAGTTTTGTTCTATCTTTAAGAGACAAATCACTTTTTAATTTTTCTTTTACTAATATCAGAGCTTCGTCTACTGGAGTTTTAGTGAACATACTTACAACATCAAAGCTAACCATTATATGTGAAGGATCTATTTCTGTATCATATATTTCTTGTGCAAAAAAAAAAAAAAAAAAATTTAATTGTAAAGAAAACCGCTGGTTATTCTAAATTAGCAGACCATGCTCTTTCTAATAATCATTCTATACTTTGGGATCAAGCAAAAGTTATTGGCCGAGAGAGCGTGTGGAAGAAACGAAAAGTTCACGAAGCTGCGGAAATGACAAGACGGGGGTCTGATATTATAAGTCAACCAAGCTATGAGCTTGATTGCATCTGGAAAGAATTGTTAAAGAAGGAGAAGCCAGCCCGCAATGTGTTTGTTGCAAAACAAGTACATGCTGCCGTGGTGCACCGGGTGCCTCCCCCGCCTCCTCCTCCCAGTCAAGACAGCAGCAGCAACGCACACGTGACTCCCCCTCCCCGCCGCTCGGCAAGGCTTTGTACACGAGCTGCCCAAGTGAGGTCTCGAGTTTAGTGTCAAAGTAACATCTGACGACGGTGGCGGCAAGTTACCGAAAGCTTATGTTTTTTATATTTTAACTGTGCACGTTTGAACTGTGTGTGTGTTTTTTAAGTGCATCGTATAGAGTGTAAAGTGAACAATTTTCAGCGAGGGAAATAGCCCAGTTACAAGGTAATTGCTTATTGTAATTACACATTCATTATGTTACCTCGCTTGCAATTATCTTTCTCTAACATATATATATATATATATATATATATATATATATATTTAGTGCTTAAGTGCTCCATTTTAAACCCAGATCCTAAAAATTATATCTCACATGGTTCTACAAAAAAAAAAAAAAAAAAGGCCAAAAGGCCAGGGTGAATGTGTTGTTTCATATTGGACCTTACTTGACAAAACTCTCAATTTACTCTAAAACAAATTCGGAAAAAAAAAAAAAAAAAAAAAATCTTATTTATTGGTTAAAGGTAAAGCAATAACTAAATTTTTCTTTTTTTCATACCAACTAATGGTGTATTTTTTTTAATAAATTGAGGACGTTTGTCAGGTAAGACACCATGTTAAATTCCGCATTCACTCGTCACCATTTTTTTTTTTAAATCAAAAATTTCTGGAGGAGCTATTTGAGATAGATTTTTTTTTAAATTTTGGTTTGATAGGAAGGACCCCTTGAACTATTTCCAGAAAATACTATTCCCCCCCTCCCTCCCCCCCTTTCTGGTGTTTCTACTTTAAGAAATGTTTGTCATATTTGAAGGGAATAATCTTACAGATTATATTTAATGTCTTTGCAGGTATTTTGTCAATTTTATGGATAATCAAACCATCTACACTGTTCACAGTTCTGTATTTTTCCTTAACTTACGCCATTGTTTTCGGGCTCCGACCGCTGACCAGGTGGTCTGGGAGGCACTTTGTTTCTAAACACAAACAGAAATGAAAATTAACACTACATTGGCCACACACTTTAAATGCATCATAAACATAATTTGCATCATATATATATATATATATATATATATATATATATATATATATATATATATATATATATATATATATATTTATTTAAAGAGGAGTCAGCGAGTTGAGTGCGCAGTGCATGACGGGAATGACGTCACGCACTATATATGTGCATACGAAAAAGTTACGTCGGCTTCTCAAAAGCTGCGCAGTACAAATTTATGCAAGTTGCGCAATACGAGCATCTGCTGAAGTTATATAGTGTTGTTGATCCCGTTGATCCAGTCAGCTGTTAACCCGTAGACCGCAACATTTGAAATGAAAATTTGCCTCGGATTTTGGTATTGTATCAGAATTTTCTCAAAATTTTTATGAAGGGCTAATAAAGGTTATGACACTTTCTGATTCACCATAATATGTTCTATCTTAGAATATTTTTTAAACACATTTTACGGGAGATTGCGAAAGAAATTAAAGTTCGAATAAAAAAGAAGCCACGTTTTTCGAGCGTTAGCATGGAATAGATAGACGAAGTCATCGACTTTTAGACCCAAATGCTCAGAATTTTTACGAAGGACGGTCTCAACTGATTTCAGATGCTTATTTATGGTGCTCCAAAGTAACTTTTTACATGCAAGAGAATGAGCTTTACCATCGGTCAATTTTTCGCTCACTCTACTTTAATCATATTTAATCCTACTGTGACACAGTGACTCTACAATCCATCAACACATTTTCTTTCTTTAGATATTTTCTTTTCTGACTTGCAGTTTGAAAATCTAAATCTACCTAAATCTAAATAGTTTAGTACTTAATTTGTTACTTTTCAAAAACTAAAACAATGAGTACTGTACCAACCAGAAATAAAGAAATTAAATAGACAGGTATTCATACTGTATAGCAGGCCAAGATCCAGACCCCCCCCCCTCCCCAAAAAAAAAGGAGTGGTGGTGGAAATGCCTATATTGTCCATGGCTATGGTCCGTATCCCGTATCCCAGTTGTGATGGTTGTGAACGATTGCCACTGGGTCCGTAACCTGGTTGTGGTGGTTGTCAACCATGGCCAGCTGAGACTCCCACGCTCCCAAAGTGGAGTAAAGGGGGAGTACTTCCGGTTGTGAGTGGTTGTAAAAAATTCTCCTTATATCCCACAACCAAGTGACTTTTGGAGCGAAAAATTCAAAAAGTAGTGTTGGTTGACTTTTTTTTACGCGATTGTGTGGCCTAAAACTCGACTAACTAACTGTATTCTTACCATATAGGTATGTTCAATTGTTCTCCTACATATTTTTTTCAATTTTCCGCATTTTATTTAATTTTTAAATCAATTAATTCAAGGGGGAAAAAAACATAAACAAGATGGCTACACGAAAGCGCAAAATGTCAACGGACAGTTGGTTGGCAATCAGTCCGTAACTTAATTGTTGTAGTCGTTGTTGCCAACCAGTTATTTAGTTGTCAGTTGGTCCGTATCTTCAAAAATTCATAACCATCACAACTGGGATACGGACCATAACCCATGTTATCAGAAATTTCATGCCCCCCTCCCGCCCCCTTCCTAGATCTGCGCCTGCTGTATAGGGAGCTTCCACACAAAATATTGCAATGGATTTGCCCTTTCCCATTTAAAGTCAAAAGCTGTTGAGTAACTTTTGTTTTTGCAGTGCACATCTAAGTGAAAGTCATTTGGTCATTTGAATATATTCAAGCTATGATTGATATATCAAACATAGCTAGACAAACACAAACTGTAGTACTCTATATACAGTAGTAAGCATTTCCCTTAAATTTTCTGCTTGATGTTAATGTTAATGCTGTTAAAAAATGGACAAACAATAAAGATGAAATAATAAAGGTTATTGCAAAACACCCAGCAAGCTCAAATAATTCAAACATCATTAGTATAATAATATAGTAATTATTAACTATTAATAGTAAAAAGAATTAGATCTAATTTCTGCAAAGAAATAAAGAGACAAAAGAAGGAGCAAAAGTACATTATTTACAGTACTGCAGAACAAATGAACAATTATCAAAAGTTTTGTAATAGAAAGTTGAGGTGCTCACCTGGGGTCCTCCTGCTTGGTGCTGCCTCGACCGTACAGTGGGATGACCTTGTCCTTGCAGATGGCTGCCTTGCACACGGGACACACTTGCCTATTGGGTCGAGTGTCCAGCCACTGGTGCAGGCACGGCCAGCTGTCAAAACAAGAGAGCAGTTTAATAGTTTATATTTATAGTTTAATAGTTATCATATCATAGTAACTGTCACAGTTTGTCTAAACATCACCAAAATGAACACTTGTTTCACAATACATAATAACAAGATCCGCTGATGCTTTGGTTTTCTTAACAAACTTTAAATACAGTAACTAACTGAGGTTATTTGAGATCAATCATTGTTGCAGATGTCTACCAGCTACTAGTACAATGTAAGTACATATTAAGGATCACTTTAAAGCCGAATTTTACTTGCTAGAGTTCATTTTAATCTAGCAACAATGGCAGCAAGAGTTGTTAGTTGACACCTTTTTCTCCGTTAACAGTTACACATAAAGTACCTTAATAAAGTAAAGTGGCACTGGTTTTGACATGTTGATGGCAGATATCTTAAAAAATATATGTACTGAATATCGAGTTGAATGAGATATGTGGATACAATTGCAATTGTCTATTACATTATATACATTTTTAATTTAGTCTATCAGTAAAGCTACAGAATGTAACATGCACAATATAGAATGTAATAATTAGTACTGGTAGATTTATGCCCCTTATGCTCACCAGAAAAGATGTCCACACATGCTGACTACTGCGTCCCTGGCTGTGTCCAGACAAATGTTGCACTCAAACATGCGCTCATCTCGCTCCTTCTCCTCTCCGTCCTTGCCGCCCTCACGAGACGGCCCCGCCTCGCTCGATGTAGCCATGGTCCTGCAAGAAAATAATTGTTAATAATGATAATGCTGAAGATATGGCCACTGTGGCTTGTAATTAGCATTCCCTCTTAACCATGTCATATTCTTACATACAGTATCTCGTAACTTACAGCCTAAACCATCCCAGTTTCCATTTCTCCAACAGTATATAAAATAAAATCTTTCTGACGGTGTTTTTTTTTTTTTTTTCAATGTATGCATAGTTATCCAACTTCTAATTATACCCGGTAGTCAGTCATTCTTTCCTAAATAAAGTACATTACTGTATATCGTTTCTTGTCCAGAATAACAAGCTATTTGCCCTACCATGATTACTCTACATGCAATAATCGTCTGCTGTATCAGGTGAGTGCAATAAAATTATGATTGGTACCGGTTTACCTAGAGCATAAAGCTCATTGTTGCATACATTGTATTACATACATGCAGTATTAAAGAAACATGGTACAATAAAATCATGAATGCATAAAAAGTTTCTGTAAGTTACCGTTTTCGGAACATCCCCCGAATTCATAAAAATTAAATAAATAAATAAATCGCAGGGCAATTGCATAGGCAACATCGCACTGACAAGTGAGTATGGCTGGGCTGGAGGAGGGGGGAGTGAGTTCCATGGAGAAAAGGCAGCTGCGTTGCCATTCGTAATTTGTGACCTCAGTTATCAACACTCTACATATATATAGAGTATATAGTTATGTACTCGTGACCCGCTTAGCCTGGGGCACTCGCCACCAAACAGCATGTATTCATACTCCGTTGGTGGGTAAGTTGGGTAACGTTTGATTAAAAAATACTCATTTTTAGGGTCCCCTGTCCCTTTAAGGTGCTTTCACACAGTTCAATATTGAGTCCATAGAACTGCATGCCGCAAGCTTTGCACATGCTCTCGTTCATTTACGGCTGTTGGGTGGAAAATCACCTGAATGCTATAGCAAAATCAAGCCGAGTTTTATTTTTCTAAAGAATTTCACAGAACGCGCCACGGGAATTCAAATTGCAAGGTTCTACATTTCGCCATCTACGGCAATCAACAACATTTGCTAGGGCGTGCTGTGGCATGATACCTTTCCTTAGCAATTTTGGACTACGTGAAAACACCTGTATGCATACAGTATATTATACAAGTCACAGGGTGGGGTAATGGTAAGGGCTGGAGAAATGGTAAACTGAGTTTTCTTTGGCTCACAATTAATTTATTTGTTTATCATCATGCAAGTAAATGTGCCAAAAGCATTCTAAACATCCATGTCCACGATTCTAATGATGGAAAAAATTAATTGCTACCTGTTTAAACCTCAGTTAACCATTACTGGATCCAGTTTTTAGCCTTACCATTACCCCCCTGTGACTTATATATACTATAAGATCAACAGAAAATAATATTTTGATAAATACCTGCGTGTTTATAATGTTAATACAGTAATGTATAATATTTTAAATGATATACTACAGTATTTTATACCGTACAGTATGCATACACACTAGACGAGCAGCAAGAAGGGTTCTAGAAAAGGGAAACTGGAGCTTTATCTGTGATAAAAGCAAGATTTATAGTGAAAGAGAGAGAGTGTGACCAAAATGATAGAGCAACTGGGATGGGAGGACCTGGAGGAGAGGAGAAAGCAAAGTAGACTGGTAACAAGGTTCAGAGTGGAAGGAAGTTCAGGGACGGGCTGAGAGAGTTAGCCGCAAACAAGCGAGCCACCGTGGTGGAATACCCCGAATACCCACAATGGCCGCATCAAGCAGGGGTGTATGCATGCAATGTGTACACACACTACACACTGCTTATCTTTATCTATACATATCTTTATCTTATCTTTACTGTACCAGTATGCATACATATATACAGTACAGCAAGTGTTTATGTTTTTAGGACAAGCTTGCATGTTGTTTTTATTTTTTTAAAAAATCCAAAGTTCTAGATAAGAAAAGGAATATTTCACAACATATTATGTTATGTAAAAATTATATCGAAGGGAAAAGTTGTTGCACAGGACAGGACCGCCCATGGAAAGAGTGGTTGAGCGTTGAGCAATGTCATCACGTTCTCCAGCTGCAGTCCAGCAGAAACGACTAGATTTGGCATATCTATAAGCACTGTCTACACTCAACAAATACAGTTTTAGCACACATACAACAATATATAATACCTTAAAAACCACAAAATATGATGAAACTTCCAATATATAGGCCTGTCAATATGAAATTTGCGACGAATTTAAATTTAAAATAAGTTATTACAATTTATTTTTCTGCCTCGGTCACCAAGTTAAAATTATTACACAGTTCAATCAAGAACTACACGTTTTTTGTTGCTACTGCGCGTTTCGTACAAATGTAAGCGAATTCACATATATGACGTCATAAATATTACATAAAAGCTGCGCGAGCGTTTACTTTTCAGTTACAAATCATGGAGGATCACAAGACAACAAATGACTGCCGTATAATTATTACGTTCGTGATTTTCATTGAGTGCGTTTGAATTCACGGGCCAGCCCGGGCTGGCCTGGGCTGAAGCGTTTTTTGTCGTCAAGTGGGGCCAGCCCGGCGGCCATTTTTCCTCCTCTCAAGACGTCACTTCCTGGCTGGCCCAGGCTGACGCGGGCGGACTCTACAGTGCGCCTGAGACCTAGCGGACAGACTGGGAACTAATTATGACGAAATTATGACGTTTCATACCAGGCGACCAAGGTCACCGCCATTTTACCCAGCCCGGGCCAGCCCGGGCTGGCCCGTGAATTCAAACGCACTCATTGGCTACCACAAAAACAGCGAAAATAGTGACATAAATTTGAAACGTAAATTAAAGCAGACATTTCAGTCCATATATATTTTACGTACGTACAATAATAAGAATATTATAGAATATATACATATATTATGTACATGATTGTATATCTAATGTTATTTAATGAACAGAAAATGCGTTTTATCTTTTTTTTCTAATAGAGCAGGTTTATAATATATTTTTAGATGCATACAAAAAGGGAGAATAATTAAAGAATTCATGGGTGTCATGGAGAGATTGGAGAGATTAAAATTTATAATTATAATATTATACCCTATATATTTTGCATGTTTATATATATTATTTTGCATAATATATAAACATTATAAACTAAATTATATGCACGCCGGCCCTAATTAATATAGGTTTTGTGTCTTTTATGGTTTAGCCCATGGCATATAATCAAATTTAAAGCAACTACATGCCCTGTTAGGTCTCATATGGTTTCTGAATCATATATATTGTAGAAGGGAAAAACTATACACCAACTGCAATGCGCGCATTATGCCTTTGAGGGGATGAAACTCAAACTTATAATATCCAATTTTTCCTCATATAATATTTTATATTATGCTTTTATTTATTTATTTATTTATTTATTTATTTATTTATTTATTTATTTATTTAGTTATTTATTTATTTATTTATTTATTTATTTATTTATTTATTTATTTATTTACTTATTTATTTATTTATTTATTTTTTTTTTAATCAAACCCTATTGGGTACTTCTATACGTACTAATTACTACTTTGAATTCCCGAACCTTCCGAAACCCTAACTTTTAAGCTTTGAGCGTTTTGCGGGCTCTTCCGGAACGGGGGCGGCCACGGACTTGTAATCCATCCCTGCATTTGCCTGCGACTGAGGGAAACGTGGAAACCTCAGCCAGGATGGATGCTACAGCTTTTGTCAATGAACTGGAAGTACAATGGTCCAAAGCCAGGGGAACCACATATTATAGTGGAAAAGCGCAACGATTTACCCCTGCATTATTTATTTATTTATTTTTTATTCACCCAAGTACATATACAAAAAAAAACATATATGACAAACAATTGAGGTGAAAAGGATAAAATACACGGTACAAGCAGCACCATAACACCGTATGTGGTATTATATCCAATTTATAAGAAGAACAAAAACAAAACAAATGCATAATGATTAAAGTTAATAAAATAGAATTGGTTGGTTGGGAAACGTGTTTTTTATTGAAATATTAAATTTATGTTACATATATTATTATATTTTATGTTATATATATATTATACAATATATTATTATACTATATATATATATCGCATGCTGCATTCATATAAAGCAGTCAATTTCTTACTTTTATAATATAACTATAAACCTTCGTTTGGGCTTTTTGATGTGAAGATCGAGGCATCGAGGGTTCTCTTTAAGGTAGAGATAATATGGATCAGCTGGCCCAATGCTAAAAAAATCCCATTCATAAAAATTATGAAAAAAATTTAAAATGTTCTCCTCTACATCCCCTATCAGTAGGTAAAATATCAGGTATACAAAAACGAGCTAGTTTTCGAGTTATTAATTTTTAAAGTTGACTAATTTAACATGGAAGTTCCATTTCTCCATGTTAAATTAGAGAACTTTAAAAATTCATAACTCAAAAACTAGCTCGTTTTTGTATACCTGATATTTTACCTACTGATAGGGGATGTAGAGGAGAACATTTGAAATTTTTTTCATAATTTTTATGAATGGGATTTTTTAGAATTGGGCCAGCTGATCCGTATTATCTCTACCTTAATTCAATATTGTGTTTTATATTCGATCCTTAGCATAATACTGCGGACCACGATCGAGCTGCTATATTACATGCATATATATATTATGCTTTGTAACACGGATCCCCTTAGCGTCCCTTCCTTAACAATGCCGCACCCTATCTAGGACTCGGTACGCAGCGGCGAAACGCACCGGGGCCATGTTACTGCATACCCCCAATATTAACCTCTAGCTACGTCACGCCATCACGGGCGAGACAGGCAAGCTCTGTGGCAGTGTAACCGTCCGCGGGCAGAGGACACCGCCTGATATTTACCATCTACCTTCCTGCATGCTAACCAGATGGCCGAGTATCGCCCTCGACCGGCAAGCTGTGACAGTGTAACCGTCCGCGGGCAGAGGACACCGTCTAATATTTATCTCTACCTGCCTGTTATCTGGTCAGTGGTCGCGATATCATGAGCGACCTGCAAGCTGTGACAGTGTAACCGTCCGCGGGCAGAGGACACTGTCTGGTATTTACCTTTACCTGCCTGTGTAGCCCGGCTGGTAAAGTCCAGTCGAACCTCGAAGTTAAAATTGAAGATGAATACCCAGGTTAATTTAACAAAATCTAGAGGTATGGTTTACCATTAATTTATTCCGAAGTCAAAGTATACAGTCAACTCAAGATAAAATTCTATGATGTAATAACAATGACAAAAAATTAATATCAAAAATAAACTATTGCATAATAAAAACATGGCACACATATATCATTGATTAATTAATTATAATATTTGCATATTATAATTATATAAAAGATCGAGAGCACGAAAAACAATACAGTAACAGTACAATTTAATAATTATTACATTGTGGAATTTAACAATTCAAGTTTGAAGTACTGGCAAGTTACCGGCTTTCACTTTACTTATAGTCCATTACGATAAGACACTTGATCAAAATCAGTTATGACCTAGGCTAAAGTAAAGGAGGACCTACAATGTTAAATCTAAACAACAAAGAGAAATAACAAGGGACTGATCGCGGTCGTACAAACCCTAATTACTCTCGTTGCCAAGTTCATCGTACCCGTGGGTAGAAACTCAGCGAAGAACGAAAGCGGTCTCATGGTGACTGACACCTTGCTCTATACGCACGCTTTGGCTTTCGAGGGGTAGTCCTAGTCTATCCGCGGACCCTAGCAGTCCGTGACTGCACGACGCAGTGACGTTCCGTGGCCGTGCAAAAGCTTATATACCCTAGGCGGGGGTGGGGGTGTTGCTGGCTGCGACCTGTTGCGCCACCAGCAGCAAAAGTTAAAAACCATTTTTAAAACTGATGCCATTTTGTTGAAAAATTAAATAATTTAAATTAGTTGTATCACGGATATACAACTGGGAAAATACCTAAAAACACAAGCTCTCTCACTTTTACAATTTTGTCTACAACTACATTGCATTGCGCTCACGAAATGCCAATATTTAAATATGTCACAATATTATGAAAAATGTTCGCATACCAAATTGACCGATATGGACGTCACTTCTAACACCATGTTTGCATACAAAAAATGCCGTCCCACAAATTCTACTGCTATCATATCACGTCAAATAGCCTGCAGTTAATATAGAACGCGATAAAAATAACTGCTATTGACTTTATTAATTAGTACAATAATTTGAAAAATGGCTTGGGCCGCCAAGCATTGGAAATCTTGGAGACGCCATAAATAAAAACCTTGTCCAAGATATTTTGGCCCAAACAAAACTGTGACAATTCGTTCGCACAATAACTTTGTAATAAAACTACAAAACTTATATGCTAAAACTTTACCTGGTTTAATTTTCAGTTATTAATTGTAAAAAATCATGCATTAAAATTGTTATCAAAATTCTCGCACTGTTTGGTGCTGTTTTGCATGTTATGATTGTTACGCATTTTCACCTTCAGTTTTCTCGAGTTGTTTATTGCGTTGCGCATAACCGGCAAACTTTCAAAAATAATTTTCTATGAAACAACAATCGAAATTTATAAAATTTGATTTTTTACTTTTATTTTAACAGTAAGGGCCATCCATGGTCCTTACATTACCCCGGCCAAAAAAGAACTGAAAATAAACCAGATATTACAGTGTTAAAATTAAAACACACAAATTTGGAAGATCATATACAGTAGATCTTTTCATGCAAATTCCTAAACAACTTAAACAATATTTCATTTTTGATGTTATTCTTGCTTCCAACATTGTCGCAAATATTTAGATGAAATAATCGCACGATATAAATTTTATTTCATTTAGATATTGCGGCTCTATCATTTAAGTAGAAAAACACGGTAAAGATAAATTTGTTTTTATTTTAATATTAAAATTGAGCATAGGAGATCATATACGGCACGTAATGGTATTTTAACCCTAGTAGCACACATGTGGAAATCGTGATGGAAATTTGGTGAAGAGTGGGTGGAAAACTCGTTTTCACCAAAATTTCACGTGCCTTCACCATTTTTTCAACTTCTTAAAAAAATGACAAATATAATTTTACTTGCAACATTTATTCATAACTTGCATCAATAATCAGTTACGGTTATTTTAATTAGTGCAAAATTAATTTTAAATATATGGTGGAAACCGTCAGGTTTTTTGGTGGAAAAATTTATCTTCACTAAAATTCCACCTTTTCTTCACAACCTAAGAAAATTGATCGAAAAGATATCCATGAAATATATTTTTTTTTAAATTAAAAATTAATAATCTTAGTACCGCTAATATATATATATATATATTTTTTTTTTATTATTTTACACTTTTTACTGAATATAATACATAATTATATAATATATCAGTCAGAAATTAGAGATTTGTGATTTTTAAGTGAAATTTATTATAATTTTCATCCAATTAAAATATTTACAATTATTAAATTTTAGGAATCACCAGTGTAAAAATATACGAAATTACACACGCGAGATGTTTTTACTGTGCGCAAAACATACGCAGCATATAATATATATATGAAAACATAAAAATCAATAATTATTCTTTTTGTATTAATTAAAACGAATCTCACGCGCAGTGGATATTAAAAATTGACTGGTGCTGATCTTCTTGATTGCCCTTCCCCCCCCCCCCCCCCCCCCCCCCCCCCCCCCCCCCCCCCCCCCCCCCCCCCCCCCCCCCCCCCCCCCCCCCCCCCCCCCGGCCTGTCCGCCAAGCACCCGATCCTGCAGGATAATTTATTTCATTTCAGAAGGTTTAAATAATTCGCGCAATTTGACAAGAATTCTATTCTGGCGCCGCCTGGCGGTAGAACTTGCGAACGTAATTTCATGCTTCACTTTTTGAAGATGGAAACCGCTGGGTGAGTTTCATTTAATGAAAGACTCTTTACATTTAATAAAAAAATATCACATTTTATTGTATTAAAAGGTCTAAAATGGCATATTTTAATGAGCTGAAATAATATATTTAAACCTTCTTGTATTATTTTTGTGAAATAACTTATTAATTTACTTAAAATATACAATTTCTTCTGTCGATGTTCCAGAGTAGTTCACGTGGTTTTTGATGAAAATTCGTTTGTATTTTTAATCTGAAAATTGTAATAATGAATATGTTGACATCTGTAAAAATTTATTGATTTAACGAACGGATTCCTGTATTTGTAGTTGATGCGTAACGAATTTTTTATTGTTGGTCGTGAAGAATTTTTGAAATAAAATAAAATTTGGCAGCAAATATTTTATATTTCATGTTGTGTTTCTTGTGTTGCATATTAATTAGTTAAGCTGTTTGCTTGAACAATAAGTTGAATATTATTATTCATCTCATTAATGTAGTATTAACAACAAAGTGAATAATGATGGAAATTTATTACTTTAAAGTAAGTAATGCGTGAATATAGTGTATGCATATCATTTGTAAATCTGAACAAAAATTAATATTTCATTGAACTGCCACACCTTATAATATGTAGCATTCATTTATGCATATATTACTGATAAAGAAAAGCATCCAAATCTCAATTTGTGTATTAGATCCTCGAGATCAATTAAAAATTGCTGGTATTCATGTCAAATTATTAATGTTATTAATAAATCAACTTTAAATACTTCAATAATACTTTAACAGTACACGATAGAACTCGTAAAAAAAATCTCACCGCCAAAAAACTGTTAAAAGTATTTTTTATAATTTTTTTTCGTCATTTTGCCTATAATGCTCACTGTATAATCTGGCCTTCCTAAACTTTCTCTTTTCCCTCCCTCCTGCGCCCTCTTCGCAATGTGTTTGTATAGGGAAACCCCTCTCCCGTCTCACGTAAACATGTAAACAGCAATCAGCTCTATACACAAGGGACTCAGAAACATAGGTTTAACTGATATCGAGTACAACTTTGCATCAAGTTTTACACATACCCACAATGCAAATTATTTTTGTAATAATTTTTTTTTCTGTAATTTCTTTTCAAGTTTCAATTGAAATTTATCCAGTAGATTGAGCCCTGCTGGTTGTGGTATTAGTATGAAATGACATTCACTACGTTTACATGACGGTGTTTAATGCGCATTTGTTGACGACGCCTCATAAGAATAACATTATCCGTCATCAACGAATACGCATTAAACACCTTCATGTAAACGTAGTGATTGTTAGATAGTGACAACCCAATATTTTTTACAATTTTTTTTTCCTTCACACTAAGCATTTTATGAATTACCTTGCGCCTTTTTGAATTAGTTGAATTTGCTGTGAACCTCTGATGTAGGCCTGGACCAAAACCGGAACATTTTTTTTTCATGTCCCTCCATACATTTTTTTTTTACCCAAAGAAAGGCTCTGATATGGAACTAAAATTATGATAAACTCAATTGCTACATTCTATTAAACATAATTATGTTAATATTTTCTCAAAATTTTAAGAACCCTAAATATGGCAGATAAAGATTGTTTAATGTGCGAAATGTCTTAAGGGGGTCCGTTACCTGGCTGTGTGGTGTACAGTATTGTAATTAATGGTTACAGTACATAATTATGATACTGTATATATATATATAACATATTGTCAGACCGGTATCCGGAAAACTCGGTGCAGGAAAACTCGGTGCAATTTCAACAAGCTAGGACAACTCGGTGCACGGTAAACTCGGAGCACGGAAAACTGGGAGCACCGCTAGGAAAACTCGGAGCATCGCATATATTGCAAGATCCTTATACTAGTATATGGATTTTGGAATATGTATATTAGCATAAAAATAATAAAATATAACAAAAATCGAACACATGTAATTTTCTTGTTGCCTTCATACAAAAAAATTATTACAGGGCTTAAATGCTATGAATATCACTAATTCTATATTAAATTATATAATACTATTTATAAATACAGTAATTCAAATAATTTCATTATTTAATTAATATTTATTGTAAATAAAGGAAAAATTTAAGTGCTTTCATAGAATGAACAGCGGTACAGCAATTTTTTGTCTATAATGTCCATATAACTTTATGAGAACAATTACATTCTTATATCAATTTTTATTTTTATTTGTTATATGACATTATGGGGGGCATTCACAAAGCACTTTAAAGGCCTTCTGAACCTTTTCACAGTCAGGGCAGTCTCCTACAGGCCGTCTCACATGGATTTTCGACTGTCATCTGAACTGATATTAGTCGGCCGGATTTTTAAAAGTAAATGGGTCCTCCGTGTAAGAAAATATTTATTTTAAAATATTTACGTGGAAAAATGAAAGTAAATTGTAGTCTGATGTCCATGAATTATTTTTTTCTACACACTGTTATTTTTATTTATTTGATAAATATCATACTTTTCGAGAAAAACGCAAGGCGGGAACCGAGTTATAACTTATAAGTCTGGTAATATAGTATGACGTCACAGAATATCAAAACCACAAATAAATAGAAAATCAACCTTCATAAATATTTTGATCACAGGAATTAACTTGATTTGATGTTAAAATAATGTAAATATTCACATTAAGGTAGAGTCCAATTCCACAGTCATGCAAAATATATATAAAGTCTATACTACGTCATCGCTTTAGAAATGGGCTTAGACTTTTTTTATACTAGTCGTCCGGTTTATAAAAGTCATATTTAAACGTATTAATATTATTTTTGCGGGTGAAAGGGAGTTGTTGAGCAATATTAGACTCTATGAGCATTTACTTACTTTTAATTTCAAATCTCTAGATACCGTGAAATCGCCATAATCCGGGCGCAAAGTGAGGGCTCTCTCCCGTAAGAATGCATGTAAACCGGCCGCTCAGTCGGCCGACTAATAAAAAGAGTGGTGGGGGGTAAGACGGCCTGTAGCAGACTGCCCTGTCACAGTATTAAGTGCACGGTTAGCTTTGCTTCATGGTGATTCGGCTGCATATTTTTTTTGGTTTCAGTAGCACAAATATCAGAGATAATAACCGATGAGCAAATTTTCCAAGTGGGTTTTTCGTCCTAATAACGTACTATAAACTATTTTAGAACCTTAAACTAATATTTAAACACAAATAGAGTTCATGTTGATTGTTTAAAATGACTCTTTTTTATTATTAAAGTACTTTATTGCATGATAAACAACAATATAAAAGAAGAAAGGTGAGACACACTGCAAACGTTGACACCAAGTCCTTGTTGGATAAAATTCCCGTCTCATTGCAGGCTGACTGAGCGGGTGCGCAGGGAGCGCCACCTCAGTGGGCGCTACTTGGTGGCGGTGTGCGTGCGGCTCTTTCTGGAGCAGCGGGAGCCTCGACTGGCGCAGTTTGAGTCAGACTTTCAGCAGCTGACGATGCCTGACGAGAAGACAGACCTCCTGGACTCGTTCCTGCTGAACCTGGCCTCCGACATGGACAGAGATCCCATCTGGAGAGGTGAGTCAATTGTCCTGGCAATTCAGCTCGTTGTATGAATATTGTAAGTGGATAATCTTGGATTTTATTTATATGATTTTTATGACTTTTGTGATACATAGCAAATATTCATCTCTTCTATTGAAAAATTATAACTTGATAAGATTTATAGTAATTTAAGTATGATCTTTGTTAATTTAGTATACTGTAAAGTGCTGTTATTTCTAAGAATTACAAAATAATATTGTACTTTCTTAAATCTTATGCACAGTATATTGTACTGTGTTAAATTAAAAACATATTTTCAGGGATTAATTAATGCCATCATATATCACACTCAAATTAATGCTGTAATCTCATAGTTTTAATAAACTTATTCAATTCTTGATTTCCAAACTGTTAAATAGTTATTATGAAATTATCAACCTTACCCTTAAAGGCCTTATGAACCTTTTCACAGTATTAAGTACACGGTTAGCTTTGCTTCAGTGTGATTCAGCTGCATAATTTTTTTGGTTTCAGTAGCACAAATATCAGAGATAATAGCCGATGAAGAAGCACCTGTGACGTCACTCACGCTCATTCAGCGGCGACAATGTAGGGAAATCCCTGCAAAAGATAGGTTCACTCCCGCTGCAACCACGGCCACAATTTTACTTCTGGAATTTTGAAACTTTACCAGGGCAGTCTTGATAGTATTTGTCAAATAGACTGAAAGAATTTTTTTGGTGGCGTGTGTACAGATTGAGCTATTGCGGTTGCAAGATAAGCTAAAAATTTAACATTGTTTTCCTATACAACATTTTTGCTCCTCTTTCTACCGCAATAACACGGTTTGTATGAATGTCATAAAAAAAAATCTTTCTGGCTATTTGACCAATACTATCAAGACTGCCCTGGTAAAGTTTCAAAATTCCAGAAGTAAAATTGTGGCCGTGGTTGCAGCGGGAGTGAACCTATCTTTTGCAGGGATTTCCCTATATTGTCGCCGCTGAATGAGCGTGAGTGACGTCACAGGTGCTCTTTCATCGGCTATTATCTCTGATATTTGTGCTACTGAAACAAAAAAAAATATGCAGCCGAATCACACTGAAGCAAAGCTAACCGTGTACTTAATACTGTGAAAAGGTTCATGAGGCCTTTAACCCCCACTGTAGCCCCAATTTTTATCCCTGGTACTAAACATGGTACTAAACCAGGGGCTAACCATGTTAAGCTCCTAGTTTAGCACCATGTTTAGTACCAGGGATAAAAATTGGGGCTAAAGTAGGGGTTAAAGTGCTTTGTGAATGCCCCCATATATATATTATCATTAACACATTGAAAAAAAATCTAATATTACATATTGCATAAATGTGAAGAAATATATTTTTATTTAATTAAAGGGAAAGGAAAATAAATACGGGGCATTCACAAAGTCTTAAGACCACATTAAGGGCTCGATAATTTAAGACCAGAAATTTTGGGTCTAAAAAGCATGCATAAAATCGGGCTTTAAATTATCGAGCCCTAAATGTGGCCTTAGGACTTTGTGAATGCCTCTTAATATGTTTTATACATGATGACGATTAATCATTATATATATTTTATATAATATAATATACATGCAATGCTGAAAAATAGGGAATGGTAATAAATTGTAATAATATTGAAATACTTTCAACCGTACATTATTTTATGGCGTTCAAACGTTGTCATCAAGTTTCTTTACTACCTGGATTGAAAAAAACAGGTAGCAGGTAAGGTAATTAGTGCACGTGCACTTGAACAATGGGGCGAGACGCAGCCCAATAACTTTCATGGGCCAAGGGTCACCCAGCTTATGACTATGTGGAGGGTGTGGCCCACAACATCTCCTACTAGGCACCTAGTACTGACCACTCCCCTCTCCCCTCATTTCCGGCTATGATGTGGATTTTGTTTCTATTTATAGCTTTGCATTTAATTATATAGATTCCAATAAGATAATTATGTATTATTTTGTACAATTTAAGCATCAATTTTTAAGTAGACGAACATTATTTCCTATGTGATATTTTAGCTTATGTGATCAATGTAAATAACAGTATGTTTATATAAAATAAAACACTTTTATTGTGAAATTTTTTTCCGTATTATTGCGTTAATTGGTATATGATACAATACCTATACCAGTTTTAAAATTTATTATTTAGAAAAGTTTGCATGAATTTATATAGTTAAGAATTTAAAAGTAAATTTATAGCAGCACATCATATGTAA
This sequence comes from Siphlonurus alternatus, assembly GCA_949825025.1. Classification (NCBI taxonomy): domain Eukaryota; kingdom Metazoa; phylum Arthropoda; class Insecta; order Ephemeroptera; family Siphlonuridae; genus Siphlonurus; species Siphlonurus alternatus. Next base: position 17,094,150 of record OX463779.1, on the reverse strand, counting down.
ACATTTTTAAAAAAGTATTTAATTTATGTGAAAATGCATTTTGTTGAACCTAATATATTTACATATAAATTTATATGCAATGCAAATTTATTTTAATTAAAAATTAGATAAAAGAATAAAATATCTATATAGATGAATTACGGCTCAAGGCAGCAAAATATTATGTTAAAGTTAAATAAGAATTGGTAAGAATAAGAATTGTATAATCACAGATGCAACTATTCTACTTCATTGCATGCACAGCTTTATATATAAAAAAAAAATAAAATAAAAATATATATATAATATACATATTATATATTATATAAATAAATAAATAAAAAATAGAAAGATATCAAGTAAAGTTTCAAGAGATACATTACATATATATTAATATATAGCAAAAAATTTCAACTGTATGTTGTTTTAAAAGGGTTATTGTCACTAATTTTAGGAGATGGTGAATCACTCTGAAAATTATAGTAAACCTTCCTTACATTATAACATAAATATTCAGCAAAAAGAAAAAAAATGAAGCAAAAGTCAATCTAGTTTTTGAGATATTCAGGATATCAATGATTGATATCAATGATATCAATGATAGATTTCCAATGAGAATATCATTGGAAATCTGGCGGCCATTTTCAAATCAAGTCAAATCAGCATCTTTTTCAACTAAAAAAATTACCATCTCAAAAACTGGACTAAATAATTACTTTCTTTACTTCAGTAAGTGAACAGTCATTTTGTTATCTATGTTCTGATCTAAATTTTATAATTTTTTACCATCAAAAAATAATTACACAAATAATTACAATTCTTAAAAAATAATCATGGCAAATACACAATTTATAAATATTTATAAGCCCTAGAGAACAATTATTAAGGATAAATTACGATATAGTGATGCTCCTCATAGTATTTAATTAAGTCCCCTGTAACTTTTGTGTTTGGAGGCGACAATATAGCTGGTTATATATAATATAATATATACGATATTTTATAATATATGCGATGCTCCGAGTTTTCCTGGCGGTGCTCCCAGTTTTCCATGCTCCGAGTTTACAGTGCACCGAGTTTTCCTAGCTTGTTGAAATTGCACCGAGTTTTCCTGCACCGAGTTTTCCTACAATCTGTCAGACCCGGCCGGACTGGCCATAAGGCTGGATCAGGGATCCCTGACTGGCTTCTCCACTTTTTAACACAAAGGGTACATACTAGGAAAACTCGGTGCAGGAAAACTCGGTGCAATTTCAACAAGCTATGAAAACTCGGTGCACGGTAAACTCGGAGCACGGAAAACTGGGAGCACCGCTAGGAAAACTCGGAGCATCGAAGATATTATAAAATTTAACAACAGCTGAGTAGCAGTCTTTTGGTTGTTGCCGCTAATCTAATTGTCTTGTAACTTTGCTTGCAGCTGAACATCACTCGCACGGGCGTGCAATACCCGCCTGGTGTGGAGCCTCCCTATCTCGTGATGCCCCTTGTCTATGACATCCACTCCAACCTCACACAGTTGGCCGAGAAGAGAGACTCTGGACTGGCTCCAGCCACCACAGCAGCTAATCTGCAGCTCAAGCGGTTAGTAAAGCTTACTCATCATTAACACATTATTTAAGTCTATTTTAATGAAAGAAAAGGACAGACACGACCGAAAAAGACACAAATGATTGAAAGATAATAAATGCTATATTCAGAGGGGCCATATATCACCTTTTGACAATTTGTATTTTTATTGATGATCTTGTCTGTCCTTTAGGAGGGTCACACACTGCCTTCGTATTGCATGGTATGATATCGTATGACTTGGTATGATAAAAATTTAGAACCGGTTCTAAATGAGAAGCATACGATGTCGTACGATGCGAAGCTGTAGGCGCATATACCTGCCCGCATATAGGTTCTTAATTTTTTTTATTATTATATGCTGCAAAATAATGTGATTCTGTTTTCGTCGACCCTTACTTTCATTAAAATATATATCACATGGACCATTTTTCAATCAAATAAATCTGCATAAAACCAACATGTCTCAAGCTTTTAACTGTTAAAATTTCATTTTAATTTCATGTAATTGTTTTAAAGTAAAGTGAGCGAAAAATTGACCGATGGTAAAGCTCATTCTCTTGCATGTAAAAAGTTACTTTGGAGCACCATAAATAAGGATCTGTAATCAGTTGAGACCGTCCTTCGTAAAAATTCTGAGCATTTGGTTCTAAAAGTCGATGACTTCGTCCATCTACTACTCCATGCTAACGCTCGAAAAACATGGCTTCTTTTTTATTCGAACTTTAATTTCTTTCGCAATCTCCCGTAAAATGTGTTTAAAAAATATTCTAAGATAGAACATATTATGGTGAATCAGAAAGTGTCATAACCTTTATTAGCTCTTCATAAAAATTTTGAGAAAATTCTGATACAATACCAAAATCCAAGGAAAATTTTCATTTCAAATAATGCGGTCTACGGGTTAACAGCTGACTGGATCAACGGGATCAACAACACTATATAACTTCAGCAGATGCTCGTATTGCGCAACTTGCATAAATTTTTACTGCGCAGCTTTTGAGGAGCCGACGTAACTTTTTCGTATGCACATATATCGTGCGTGACGTCATGCACTGCGCACTCAACTCGCTGTCTCCTCTTTAAGTATTACAAAAGAAGGGGAGGTGGGAAGATATGAGGATTATTTTTTTAATACTTTTTTCTTTCCCTTATTTGAGAGGCCATTCATATATATTTTTTTTATTGTTAACTCAGTGTCCATTTATTTATTTATTTTATATTTATTAATTTATATATTTGTTTGTATTTTACGCCAGAGTCCTGGATTGACTGGATATATGATGACCGCAGGAAATTCTAAAGTATATTAATAATTTTTTCTTTTCCTTTTAAGGTCCATTTACTTATTTCTGGTATTGGTAACTCTACGTCCAAGTTCCAGAGTGACCGCAGAACAAGACGATGATCCCAGAGATTTCTTAAATATGTTAATTCTTTTATTTCTTTTTGAGGGCTTGTTTATTTATTTCTATCTGCCTATTTATTTAGTCCTGGAATGTCTGCACTGCAGGATGATGACTGCAGGGAGTTCTAAAATATTTTATTTCCCCACCCCCCCTTTCTTTTAAGTTACATTTATTAAGTTCTGGCAATAGTAACTCTACGTCTGAGTTTTGGAGTGACTGCGGAATAATTAAGAAAATGAACCCAGGGACTTTTCGACAGAACTAATTTTCTTTTTTCTTTGTTTCAGGGTTCAACATTTCAAGATCTGCACACAATTTTATGCCAATTCTGCATTATTTTCAGAAGAAAAGAAAAATGATGTGGACACATCCTAAGCAAGATGTCCGTTGGTGCCGCTAGTGATACTTTTTTTTCAGTATTTAGCTTCTGTCATGACAAAATTCGTTGTAGATTTTATTTTAAATGTTTAAATAAATTATTATTGTTCTATTTACGTGTTTAAACTTACATTTTTAACAACTTATATATTTAACGTAGAAAACTCTAAAAAACTCTTAGTTGACTAAGCGAACAATTAATTAACAGTAAAAAGAAACTAAACGGTACGTTTAATTGACGTTTAATTAAATGTTTATAGTGCCAATTTAAACTTAACAGTCACCTAACAGTCAGTTAACAATTTAATTAGCTGTTTTTTAAGTAACAGGCATTTAATTATTTTCAGGATGCAAGAGAAGTTGTCTCCATCATATGACATTTTTGTTAAATTAATTCAAATACCAACTGTGTTACATTAAGAGTTCTTGTATTTTTACATTTTAGAAATTTTGTGCACTTAAATTAGTATTGAAAAGTTAGATCTAGAGTAGGCCCAGACTAGGGCTAAACTAGGCCCAAATTCTATTGCCTCAATCTAGGCCTAGTCAGACTAGACTTAGATTGGGTCTAATTTAGGTCCAATCAAGACCATACTTTTTTGTAGGGGCATGTAATAGGGGAACGGAATCCTTTTTAATTCATTCTATAATAATGTATGATATATAATATAATATTTAAAATATTATGTATATATATATATTATATATATATTATATATATACTAGAGCTAGGCAACATAGAATTAAAAATAATAACATAATAAGGTTTTATTTTATTGTACAAATCAATTAGGCGAGGCAATAAAAATCTTCTTGTGACGCAATTAGCTTTGGAAACTTTTAATTTCAAAGTATTTTGCCCACATTATTAATGTAAGAGTTTTTAATACTGGCAATTTTGGGAACAATTTGGGACGTGGAATAATAGTGAAAAATAAATTTTTTTTTCAATGATGGAAAAATGATTGCCAAGTGTCTACGGTTCCACGTGAGTTCCACGTGGACAACTGATGGAAATATAATGTTGAAAACACATTGAAATGACATTGAAGTGTGCTACTAGGGAAGTCGCAGTCTATTTTATGAGATCGCAGCCTCTAGCTTACGGTATTTTTAATATAAAAGAGATCAACTTGGTTTGAGTAGAAAATCAGGAACTGTGGTTAATTGCAAATTGCAAAACTGTAGTTTGTGCTAAGAGAAGAGCAAAGTACAGAATGGAAGGTTAGACGGGTTGCTGGCCAACTCTTTTCGCTTTTTGGCCTCTTCTTCTTTCTTCTTCTCCCTCGTCTTTTGCTTTTGTAATTGTTTCCGCTCGCGCCTTCTGCCCATTTTGGCTTTGCGTTTTTGGATAGCTTTTTCCCTGTAGTAGCTCGCCTTTGCCTCGTTGACTTCGTTTTCCTGCTGTAAATCCCTCACTTGACGCTTGTATGCAGTCTCCCTTTTGCCCCACTCCTGAGCGAACGCCTCAAAATTTTGCTGTTGTTTTGGTGGACTGGCAACTGAGTAGTTGCTGGAAGTGGGACTTGACGACACAGTGGTGCTTGCAGCCACAGATGTACTGGCTACTAGGTTTACGATTGGAGTAGGATTGTAGCAGGGAATTGGCTGGTTAGGCTTGGATAAAGCTGCTGGTTGGTACTCATCAGTGGGTTTTGAAAAAGGACTTGGTTTGGATTTTAATGGAGTGCAAACACGGTAAGGATAGGTAAGGTTTGATGTGAAGAGATCTGCTTTTCTCTCACTCTCAAGGATTTCAAGGGGTGAGCGGTGACCAGTTTGGTCAGGGCCTTTCTTCTTAGAGATACGTTTGGGTGGGTCAGGTGTTGTCAACATGTCCCCCTTTGATGCCTCCTTGGCTACCGAGCTCACCGGAGACCTAACACCAACTCGCGATTTGACTGTCTTTGTGGACTGAAGAACGTCCGGTTTTTTAATTTTCCCGTCAGCCTGAAGCTTGTCTCGTATGGCAATGTCGCGTAGTTTTTCTTTGATCTCAGTCGTGACACGCGAAGACTTTGCGTTAGCTTTTGGGGAATGAGCAGTACGCTGTTTATAACCTCCCATTGCTTGTCGACCTAAAAATGTCGATAACAAAAATTAATTAATTTAATTTAATAGAAAAATTTAATTTAAATTTTTAAATTTATTATTTTAATTTAATCTCAAATTTTTATAAATGGCATCAAATTATTTATCCTGACCATGTTTCGCATTTCTAAAATTATGAGGGATACAATTAAAACATAATGCTAAAAAATTAAAATTAAAAGACAATGTTTTTCTTGATATTGTAAACCGCTGTCTGTCGCGGGGAACATCCTTTCCTCTCAACATGGGGGTGGGCAACCTCCGTTGTCCGTGTAGTGAATGGGCAGATTTGTTCGAGGCTCAGAGACTACGCTGCCCGTATTTTATATTTCTGCTCCGGGTGTAATAAATGACAAAGTACTGCCGCAGTACTAAAATCCTCCGATGCGAAGGGTTGTAGTCGCGTATGGCGTGTAATTTTGCTGCTAGGGGTTGCCATGGTGCCCCTACTCAACATAGTAGAGAAAGTCCGTCTCCGCTACTATATGTGAGAGGTAATTTTAGCTCTCCTTAACACTATTGTTCGTTGTTCTGGCGTGTGCAAATGCTCAGAGTAATTCGCACGAAGATGATTCCCTTTCCAACGTGCAGTTGCCAATGTACAATGTCTTGTAATCTTAATACATGGTGCATGTGTGCATTACATGGTGCATGTATGCATACATTTTCCGCGCGCTTTCACTGCAGGGAAAATATATGTATTTACACTGCGTGCCCAAGTTGCTTTGAAAACAAATAAATGTGCCAAATTTAAATTATGATATAATCAAAAATATTTCGGCTAAATATTTTTAATTATTACGTAACGGCCGAGCCCCCATCTGTAACACGGATCCCCTTAGCGTCCCTTCCTTAACAATGCCGCACCCTATCTAGGACTCGGTACGCAGCGGCGAAACGCACCGGGGCCATGTTACTGCATACCCCCAATATTAACCTCTAGCTACGTCACGCCATCACGGGCGAGACAGGCAAGCTCTGTGGCAGTGTAACCGTCCGCGGGCAGAGGACACCGCCTGATATTTACCATCTACCTTCCTGCATGCTAACCAGATGGCCGAGTATCGCCCTCGACCGGCAAGCTGTGACAGTGTAACCGTCCGCGGGCAGAGGACACCGTCTAATATTTATCTCTACCTGCCTGTTATCTGGTCAGTGGTCGCGATATCATGAGCGACCTGCAAGCTGTGACAGTGTAACCGTCCGCGGGCAGAGGACACTGTCTGGTATTTACCTTTACCTGCCTGTGTAGCCCGGCTGGTAAAGTCCAGTCGAACCTCGAAGTTAAAATTGAAGATGAATACCCAGGTTAATTTAACAAAATCTACAGGTATGGTTTACCATTAATTTATTCCGAAGTCAAAGTATACAGTCAACTCAAGATAAAATTCTATGATGTAATAACAATGACAAAAAATTAATATCAAAAATAAACTATTGCATAATAAAAACATGGCACACATATATCATTGATTAATTAATTATAATATTTGCATATTATAATTATATAAAAGATCGAGAGCACGAAAAACAATACAGTAACAGTACAATTTAATAATTATTACATTGTGGAATTTAACAATTCAAGTTTGAAGTACTGGCAAGTTACCGGCTTTCACTTTACTTATAGTCCATTACGATAAGACACTTGATCAAAATCAGTTATGACCTAGGCTAAAGTAAAGGAGGACCTACAATGTTAAATCTAAACAACAAAGAGAAATAACAAGGGACTGATCGCGGTCGTACAAACCCTAATTACTCTCGTTGCCAAGTTCATCGTACCCGTGGGTAGAAACTCAGCGAAGAACGAAAGCGGTCTCATGGTGACTGACACCTTGCTCTATACGCACGCTTTGGCTTTCGAGGGGTAGTCCTAGTCTATCCGCGGACCCTAGCAGTCCGTGACTGCACGACGCAGTGACGTTCCGTGGCCGTGCAAAAGCTTATATACCCTAGGCGGGGGTGGGGGTGTTGCTGGCTGCGACCTGTTGCGCCACCAGCAGCAAAAGTTAAAAACCATTTTTAAAACTGATGCCATTTTGTTGAAAAATTAAATAATTTAAATTAGTTGTATCACGGATATACAACTGGGAAAATACCTAAAAACACAAGCTCTCTCACTTTTACAATTTTGTCTACAACTACATTGCATTGCGCTCACGAAATGCCAATATTTAAATATGTCACAATATTATGAAAAATGTTCGCATACCAAATTGACCGATATGGACGTCACTTCTAACACCATGTTTGCATACAAAAAATGCCGTCCCACAAATTCTACTGCTATCATATCACGTCAAATAGCCTGCAGTTAATATAGAACGCGATAAAAATAACTGCTATTGACTTTATTAATTAGTACAATAATTTGAAAAATGGCTTGGGCCGCCAAGCATTGGAAATCTTGGAGACGCCATAAATAAAAACCTTGTCCAAGATATTTTGGCCCAAACAAAACTGTGACAATTCGTTCGCACAATAACTTTGTAATAAAACTACAAAACTTATATGCTAAAACTTTACCTGGTTTAATTTTCAGTTATTAATTGTAAAAAATCATGCATTAAAATTGTTATCAAAATTCTCGCACTGTTTGGTGCTGTTTTGCATGTTATGATTGTTACGCATTTTCACCTTCAGTTTTCTCGAGTTGTTTATTGCGTTGCGCATAACCGGCAAACTTTCAAAAATAATTTTCTATGAAACAACAATCGAAATTTATAAAATTTGATTTTTTACTTTTATTTTAACAGTAAGGGCCATCCATGGTCCTTACAGCTTGACATATAATATAATTATTAAAGATGCCACTCCCCTCGTCGCTATATTGAAAAATATAATTAGCTAAATTTTAGAGTCTAGGTGATAGAGAATATAATTATTAATACAATTAATATATAGAACAGTAATAAAATAAACAAATAAAAAAAATCAAGCAAATTTAGCTCGATAGAGCTGCGCGTCTCGGCTAGCGCGCACGTTCACCCGCGAGTGGTGGGGTACGTCCCTCCCGCGAGACGGCAGGAGGCTTGCGACGGTGCCGCCACCACTGTCGCTGTTGCGCCGACTCGACGGACTCGTCCGCCTCAAATAATCCGTGTGGTGCTGCTGCTACACGGCGTGCGAGCTGCTGCTCTTAGCCAGAGACTGCAGCGGCAGGCAAGGCCCCAGCTGGTCTAATCTCTAGCAGAACGACCATTTCTATAATAATACAACACGAGGCAACAGAATAAACACCTATCACTCGTTTTCTTCAATTAAAATGTATCTTTTATCAAATAATTTTATATATCGGACATTATAACTTCATTTTATTTTAAATTTATCTGTAATTATACCAAGGTTAAAATTGTGATTTTTTTATATTTCAAATTTTCTTTAATTTAACCAGAATAATGGAGCCAGAACCCAAGAAGAGGTTGTACAAAGTGGTCCTCACTGGAGGTAAGTGTATAAACGTTATTTTCTTGCTTATTTATAGGTTCTTCGGTTCTTCCTGTTGGGTTTTCCAGAGCCGTGAAGTCGAGATTAATTCCCGGGCCTCCATATAATACCAGAGCTGCATGGTATACTCCACATGGTCTTATGTCGGCTTTGCGCTGCTATCTCATATAATATAATAAATTGTGGTATCGATATAACACACAAGGTCATGTAAAATTTAAATATCCGCACCATAAAACAATACTTGTAATTTTCATATAAATATAGACATTTATCGCGTGTATTGTAAAATTGTGTCGATGAGAAAAATAATTATAATAAATATTAATTAATATACACATTTTATTATTTACTTTATCCAATACATATAATTCCAGATTTTTTTATATGTTAGTCTCATATTTTTTATAATCTAATTGTATTATATAACATTTATTATTAACAGGAAATTCCGCAGCTACTTTAAAAAATAAGAGTCATAATAAATTTTTCATATGTTTGAAATTTATTTTTGAACTGCAATTTTCCATTTTTTTTTTAATAATTTAATAAACATTATATAATTCAAATAATATAATTAAATATTACGTATATTGAAATTAATATTTATTAATTTACTTATAAACATATAATACATAAATGACTCCAAGTTTTATTAGCATAATATAATTTTATTATTATATGATCAACAACAAAAAAACGACCCTTGCTTACCTCGTTTATTGATCAAACAAAAACAAATCACGCTAGATTCCCCCCCCCCCCTCTATTATTATATCTATAATTTGTTACACTGTGTTTTAATTGCGTTTGTTTTGTTTCTTTTTTCCAGGTCCTTGTGGTGGAAAGACAACTGGTCAATCTCGACTATGTACATTCTTCGAAAATCTTGGATGGAAGGTAGAAAAATTATTTTATTTACTTAAAAAAAATATTCTTAAAAAAATGTATTTTTTCCCCCTTTTTTATGTTTATTTTCTTCTGAGACGAGCTTGTGATAATGTAATGTTTCTAATGTGATAAATCATGAAATGAAAAAGTAAAGATTTCAACCTAAACCATTTGGAAAGTGTTTTGTCTGGAAAACTAGACGACTCAGGTATTCGTTCAGGTATGCTCGGCGCCTCCTCTGTCTGGAGAGAGAGAGTGTGAGAGCGAACCTGACGCAACCAAGTCCAATATCTCGACCTACCCCAAGCTGCACAAACTAACGGTTTCTCCGTCTGCTGCAGGTATTCCGCGTGCCGGAGACAGCCACCGTTCTGCTCAGGTAAATATACCTCTCAAGAACTGCCTAACAAATAACACTCAACCTTTCAGGCTGTTATTAGAAAAATATTTATGAATTCGAATAAGTTCTCTTAAAAATGTAGTTAATAAAAAATAACGAAAAAGCGAAAAAAATCTTGGTGTATATTTAATTCGATAATAAATTTTTATATAAAAATTTATGTAATAATTTATTTTTTTAATTATTTAACAATCAAAAAGGGATTTTCTTTTTACAGCGTTTTTTGATCAATATGCCTATAGAAGAAGATAAATTTGTGTATATATAATATATATCATTTCAATAAATAAATAAACTTACATCGTGCATCAAAACTGGAAATCGAAAAATAATTTTATAACAATTAATTTATACATGTTCTTTCCCTTTCTTAATTGTGTCATACTTTTTGATAAAATAATTTTTTTAGTAAAATTCTACATTTTGAATTCAATTTAAAAATAACTTAAGTGTCTCATTAAATAACTCATTTTGACATGATACACGTATTATAACTGCTTAACATATATTTCTAATTGTTTAGCGGAGGTATCAAATTCAGTGATCTCACAGCGACGGAGGGTAAGTGCTTTTTGATTGACAATTTTATATTATTATGTGTGTTTGCGCGTATGATTAACTTTTTTTGTTTCAAATAAACATATTATTGACAATCCACACTGTCAGCATGGGCCTGCTTATTCTCGTTACAACGCCGTGTTGGCCGTCGAGCAGCACGATATAAAACCTCGTGGTCTTTGGCACGCTCACAAGAGAGCACCAGTGAATTTAGGAGGCGCATTCTCCGCTAATTACAATTGGAGCTCGTTCACGTCAATATGCTATTAAAATGTATACTAGATTAATGAAGGTTAACTTCAATGTTAATTGTAAAATTTAACGTTTTCGTTTGAACTAACTATTTTTAAAACACACTTTCTGGTTTTGAAATAATATAATAATATATACATAGCCCTCTGGCCAGAGGGCTATGATATATATAGTAGAGAAAGAGAGATAAATAAAAATTCTAAATTGCAAATTCGTTATGTGGGAATAGTATTTTTTTACTCTTAATATAAAATAAAGTTGGGACGAAAAATTAAATTATTTTTAATTAAATTATATGGAGTTGATTTTATTTATAGATTTTTGTACGGATCTTATTGTTATTGAAAATTGAAATTACATTTTTGTATTCACCACATAACTTCAAATTTGCGTGTATATTATAATTATATTATATACCCAAGTTAATATCGTGACATTTTCGCGTGTAAATTTCACCCTTGTTTTTGTATCATTAGCATGTAATATAATGATTCGAAATCAATACTTGCTTGTTTTTGTTTGTTGGAAAATCATATTAAATATATAATATCAAAGTTTTGTGCATTACAGTCATGGTCAGTACCATGTACGGAACATGTTCCGACCAAAGTTTATAATTTAATAAATTTTGTAATTTTTACACAAAATGCAACGTCACTTTTAACTTAATTAAGTTGTTTGTAAATTAAGTAATATTGTTGTATAATAAACATATATGATTTATAAGATTTGCGTTTCATTAAAAAAAAAGCAATGTTGCAAAATGTGTACAAAATTTGCATAGTAAATTAATTACAGTAAATAATATACTCCTATACGGATTGAAGTAACTTAAATTTAGTCTTTAACTCTTTATTATATCGAATTTCATGTTTAGCGCAAAAGCTAAATTTGTATTTACTTAGTATTCATTTTATTGTTCATTAAAATACTATATTAATAAATCAATCTGTTCGTGTATAAATATTATTATGTAAAAATGCCATAAATAAACCAAATAAGCAGGTATAATAATTAATGATGCATGATAGATATGTTGATTTTATACGAAAGCGCGGCAAGCCTAGAGCTAGAGTAGCTTGTAATTTTCACGAAGAGATACGCAAACATAACTCCATACAGTCCATCTAGTTTATAAATACCTCTCAGAAATTCTTAAATATATTTCAATGCTGTACATTTTTTTTTTTTTTTTAATCAGTTTAATGTCGAATAATATTTCTGGATCAAAAATTTCGACCTTGGGAGAACGTCAGAAAGACGAAGCACATCCGGGATGGTTGTTAGATTTGTTGATCTATACATCAACACAACACCGCTGGTGTATGTATCGCGGCGGCTTTGGCGCACCCACCTCTATATGTTGGTGCCGGCTTGGCCGTCGCCACTCCTTGTAGCTGGCCCAACCTCGTGCTTACACAGCCAATAAAAACGGCCTTGACGTGTCAATTTTAACCGGCTTACTTGCTCGCTAAATTAGATTTGCCCTTTACAAGAAACAGCCATCAGTACTCGTAAAATTAATTTCAAACTTTATATAAATCTAACCACCCACCCTATTTTTTTTATTAAATCACTACTAATAATATAATAATAATAATAAAATTAACGCGGCAAATGTTAATTTATTTACTATTTATTTTAAATGTTTATTTACTTGACATTGCTATCGATTTATTTTTAAGTATTATTATATACACAAGACCTTGACAAGGTTTTTAACTGGTATATATGGATCCAGAAACACTTTGTATTGCTGCTGGTGTGATTGCTCTTATTTTCTTGTCCTAGTTTCACCGTAAAGAAGCTTTACAAAAGTACTTCTGTGTCATCGGTTTAGTTGTCATTCTTGACACTCGCCTTGAAAGCTTACTGGAATATAATGTCATGTTCTGTCAAGACCACGTACCAGTACATAGATACCACAGCTTATCGTCAGGGTTGTAAATTATTTTGTGGACGCGTCAAAGCTAAACGTGTGCAATATGCGTGAAGATAATGCGTGAACGTGCGTCAGAAATATACAGAAAAATCGTGCGTTTAAATGTAATATTATCAGTGACTTAATTAAAAACTTTGTAATTAGGATTTCTTTATGAGGGTTATAATAGATAAGAGGACGTAAAGAAATTTATTTCGTATATATGAATAAATATTATAAATATATTTTAATAATGAAATTATTTGTATAAGCTGTAAATTAAAACTTTAATTTTATACTTTGATTATCAAATGAAAATAACATAATCACGTAACAGAATTTTATATATTTATTTATTAGATTTATTAAAAAAACAGACTACATTATAATTATATTAAATAGTTTTTTGTTTTGAAAACAACATTTACTTAACTTAGCTAGTAGATTGAAGCAAAGTTGTATAATATAATATAACCTTACTGCACGTATAAGCAAAATTATTTTAAAACAGGTTATTCTTGAAAAATAAGGGGTGGGGGTAGGGGCAATATTGTAAAACTTGTGAAACAGGTTTAACTTTTAATATAAAACTATTTTCCTTACAGAACACAATAATAAAACATTTGCTTAACGAAAATATAAATCTGAAATAAAGTATGTAAAATTAAAACGAAATTAAAGTTAAAGTTTAAACCATTTAAATATTAAGCTATATATGATAACAGCTTTATCAGATACAATAATGTATTACCGCATAAAAATTAAAATTTAAAAAAATTGTTATAAAATTAAAATGCCATAATTATTAAATTATAATGCATAATATAAAATAATTGTTATTCAAGAAGATAATCTAAAAATTGCAATACGTCAACACGACTCTAGTCAATATTTTTTTTATCTCTATTGTTTTTTTTTTTTTTTTTTTTTTATTGGTGTTTATTGACAAAAACAGTATAACATTTATTTTTGAAACAATGTATACAAGTTTATTAAAATCTTATTAAAAAACAAATGATCGAAGTCGAAGGTTATAACTTATAACTTAATTTTTCTCAGTTTGTGAAATTGTGTAACGTCAGCAGCAGCATCCATTAGAGAATTAAAGTTTGTCTGCTGCGTGAGTGGTGGTTGGTCACACAGGTATATACGTAATAAATCGGCAGCGTGAGGAGGCGGCCTTGAGAAGCTCTTGTCTTACGAAGAATGGTCAGATCACCATCACAATCAATACTCACGAATGCCTTGTCACATATACCCAGCCAGCAGTGAATTATTGACGAAACTCTGACTCGATAGACGGATATATAGGTGAGACAACAAAACCTAATTATTTCAACTCTGACGATCGATTCCTAATATATAGAAAGGATTGTAAAATAACATTCTCCGGGGGGAAAACCATATTAACTTGTTAAAGCACTATAACTTCATAATCGAATTATATGGGTTGCAATATACCGAAATTGTCAGCACACTAAATTTTTAGATGCTGAATTGGTTTCCAGTACTTTTTGTCAGTACAAAATTGCTCCAGTCAGTACAAAATTTTCCAGTTAAGTCTTACATCCAGCACTTTTTACCTATAAAACACTTATTCCAAGTACAAATTTGGTACCGAAAAAAGAGAGTCAAAAAAAGTACAAAATATTGACTCTCTTTTTTCAGTACCAAATTTGTACTTGGATTAAGTGTTTTATAGGTCAAAAGTGCTGGATGTAAGACGAAATTGGAACAATTTTGTACTGACATAAAGTACTGAAACCAATTCAGCATCTAAAAATTTAGTGTGAGAACTTGAAACCGATAGAGTTAGGCTAGGATATTTTTCTTATTAACAATTTAAATTTCAACGACTTAAATTTTATATTTATTTAAATTGTATATTTATGGTGTAGAAATTTAATATTCACCGTCTATAAATGTTCTTCAAATACCACTTTGTTTGTACGTTGATTGGCTATCTCGAATATCGATCTAATCTCTGCACTTCTATCTCCCGATGAGACATTATTTATCAATAAACTGTCACCGAGCTCTGATAAATCAGTCTATTAATTCTCGAAATTCTTGTTACGATTCCTGTAATTTTCTCATCGTTTCCGAGTTTGGAATGAAGGCCTCTTTATAGCTATCACTTATTTATTATGATAATGGCCTAGCTAACCCCCTGGGTCGAACTCGGGTCGGGCATCGACAGTCTGCAATGAGGCAAGGCCTAGTTATCCCTCAAATTTTCAATGGTGATGTCTTTTTGTTTTATTTTTACTTAGGAAGAAAGAGGGGAACAAATTGAGCAAAAAATCATTGTTGTAGGTTACAAAGCACTAAAATAAAAAGGCACACAACGTGCGAGTCGAGTATGAACTGGACGGGCCGCACTACGAATTATCACAGGCCCGGGCCGGCCTCAAAAATCCGGCACATGCAGACCTCTATCCCAAACTTCTTTGTTTTTCTATACAATTATTTTATAATTTTCATGTTATATTATACATATATATAGAAACTACAATGCTACAGTATGGAAGAAAAATTGTACTGTATGAAGTATTAATAACTATTATACAGAATAGCGTTATTTACAAGTTTTAGAATAAGTGCATGCAAGATGCAAGAATAATAAAATATTTATATATACATAAATTAACACAGCATATTGCATAATATCATACTTAAAACTTAAAGCAATAATACTTACAACATTTAATTAACATACTTAAAATTACAATTAGTCCGATTCACTTTTAAATAATTACTATCTCTCTCTCTCTCTCTCTCTCTCTCTCTCTCTCTCTCTTTCATGCAGCTGATATCTTGTTTTCAATAATAATTATAATGATACAATTATATGCATTATATTCTAAATTATTATATACTCTTACAATTGTTAAAGTAAAGGCATAGTACTTCACTGCACAATGGGCTCAACAAGTGAGTGCATGACATAATGATAAGAGTCACTATTTGCATTTGTAGCATTGTCATTATTAAATTTAGTGCACCGTATAATATGCAGTTATACTATCGAGTATTGAATCACTCTTTAAAAAATGGAACTTTGTAGCAATCTGCATGACCGTTGTTGATACAAACCTAATACACATTTAACGTTTTTTTTTAATTATAAAACAACATTGTTAATGCATGTATTTTTGTTATTTCCTTTAAATTGGTTGTGGTTAAATTACAAAGTTCAATTACCAAGTATATGAGATCATTAGAAGGTCGCACCTTCCATGTTTTCAGGAGTTTGAATATCCTGCTGCGTAATGTTAATTTATTTTTTGGTTCATATATATGACTTATGAATTGTTCTCCGTTTATATACGAGATAAGGTATTAAGATTTATTACATTTTTCGGAGGGGGGAGAGTGAAATAAGTAAGTAAAGAAACAAATGAATATATATATATATATTCATTTGTTTCTATATATATATATATATATATATATATATATATATCGATTAATTTGCAAGTTTTAATAAGCAATGATATGGAGACACCAGAAACGCTTGTAGTGTACAACATAGATGAACAATTGAGCACCAGCACTGAGCACCAAAATATCATACAAATGTATGACAGACGTTGTGGCAATGTGAAAATGAGAAGTATTGCTGACAGCCCTGTAGGTATTTTTGCTGCACGTGATGTTGAGGCCCGTGTGAGGTTTGAGCTTTCGCCAGGTTGAGAAACAAAGCAGCAGCAACGAGCGCAGCAGTAGGCGGTGATCCCCTGTGTTGTGGTGTCCAAACGCGGATCACACCCCGCCCGCGCCTATCTATAGCCCCAGTCCCAGCCGCCTCTCCTCGCGGGAGTACTTCGCGAGGCTGCTAATAGAAAGACGCCAGTTGATATACTCGCTCCACCACGTTCTAATATCTGCTCAGAAAAAGATACCAAGGTCCAATAAATATAAATAAAATTTTCACTCACTGAAGTGGATCATTTCAAGTTGAGTATCAATCAATCAATATTTCGTAATTCTAGAATTTTATCAAATTTTCAAAACGACTTTTCTGTTGCTTGAAAATGACGAAAAAAAAGAGCTGTAAAATTGAAAACAGAGCAGATTCATTTATAAATTTTCATCATGCAGAAATAGAAACGGTTCGGATGAAATTACTAAAAAAAATCAATTAAAATTTTAATTATTACACAAATTCAAAGAATCAGAATTCTTCGAACAGTCTGGTAAATTCATTGTAATACCAGTAAATTGCAGACTCAAGTTACTTTGTTCACCAAAAAGTAGTAGACTACACATTGTTGGCGTTGCGTTATCGCTGGCTGGGAAAGCGATAAGACCTCGCACACGGCGAGCTCTGTGATGCTGACAAGGCGTCTGCAGACAGCGCCGACACTCGAGAGGCAGATCATGTGTCGCTGTCAACGAAGTTATGACGCCAGTGAAACGGTAGTACACACCGGTGCAGAACAACCAGAGCTGCAATGAGAAAACCATTCGACAAAGCTATTTCAGTTTATAAAAAATGAAAAATATTTACTTCATCTTTTTGCTATAAAAAAAGAAAATAAATTTAAAGAAGTATTGGTGATTTATGATAATATTTTATAGTGTCTTTTTGTAAACATGTTTAAAAACTGCATTAAAATTATTTGTTCTTTGTTTATTTTAACCTCTGCGCATTGAATAGATGATAATTTTATTAAACTAAAAACAAAAAATGATAATCAGTCAATAAAAACATAAAATCAATTGTATATTTTGTTTCCGCTTTCAAACTTAGAATTAGAATTAATGTGGATCGTTCTTTGGAACAATGAAACAAGAAAGATGTTCCAGGAAAAATTTCCTGAACTGAAAATAGTCGTAATTTTATTTTCGCTTTCTTTAGTATTGTATATACTATTTTTTTTTTTTTTTTTTTTTTTTTTTAAATAGAAAATTATATAGAATTATTCAACTTAAAAATCACGGTTAATGATTTCTCGTTGCTTTTGTTTGTTTTTAAATTCAAACAAAAATTTAAGAAGTTTATACTTACTGAATTGCTTGCAGATCAATACAAAAAATTAACAAGTCCAGTAAAAATAAAACATTCCATCATGCATTGTCAATATAATATATTATAATGCTGCCAAAGACCGTCAAACTTAAATGAGATTTGTTTCATCAGGCACCATGATATATACAGTATAATATAAGTGCTGTACAAAAAATTCTCCAATGAATGAACCAGTGGTATCATTCATTATTGGGCGAATTTAAAATTATGATTGAATTGAATCTAGATCTTTTCGTCCTCTGCCATCAGAGTTAAAACGTTTTCGAATAACATAACGCTAATTCGCCGACATTGATTATATATATATATATATATATATATCAATGTATAGAGTTATATCCCTCGGAGTTAAATAACTAATGGTAACTTGCCGAGACTCTTTCTCAAGGTGTCAAATGAAGCTTAAGGATGACGGTGTAGATAAAAAAAAATCGTAATACTGCACATCAATTTACATAAAATAGTCAACGTTTTGCAAGTTGTATGATACGCCAATTTTCCGAGTGCAATCTCCGCAGATTCTGATCCAGTCTCCCCGCGTGAGATAGCCTCTATATAGCAAGGCTGCAAGGCCACGTTGGTTCTTATCTTAGTGTGAATTTGCTGTTTACATAACAACGGTCGGTCGAGAGTTGACGTCATCACACAACTTGTATACATACAGCTCTCCCCCCGGCTGTATGTTAAATGTTAGGTAGCTTGTACTGCTTCTGTAAGAAAGGTAACAAGACGTGTGTTAACCTTTAAAACTCTTAAAAGTTGCGTCAGTCAAGCTTATCACAGCAGGACGTAGTCTTAGCATGAGAATGGACAATTTGCATGACATTTTTTTATTACAGAAATGGATAGAGGGTACCAAATTATGCTACTCTGAATTTTTTCAGATTTTTTTGAGAGCGGGAACTATTTTTAAAAAATTATTGAAAGTCAGTTTTATGACGTCACGGGCGTTTAGCGCATATCCTTTTCTTAAGGACAGGTTCCTCGTGACGTCATAAAATCGACTTTCAATAATTTTTTATAGTTCCCGGTCTCTAAAAAATCTGAAAAAATTCAGAGTAGCATAACTTTGCACCCTCTATCCATTTCTGCAATAAAAAAATGTCATGCAAAATTTGTCCATTACATGAGCGACATTTGCAATAGTATATGTAACAATTTTTCCAGTGTATAACATTATAATTATATTACATTTGCTTATTGTTTTATTTTATTTTTTTTTTTTTCGTGTTCAAAATTATAGCTTGCATAGTGTGCGCAACATTTTTCCCTCATTTAAAAATTACGCGTCATTTGCAATAGATAAAATGATAATGACAACAAAAGTGTTATCAACACTTATTCAACTTATTGTTATATATTTTTATCTCACATTTTATATGCTAAAACAATTAGGTTATCTTAGTGATGCAAGTCTATATTTTGCTGACACATGGTGCAGTGACACAGCGCGCTCTGTGAGCCCCTGGAATTGCGGCCACCAGTTGGTCACGGGAGTTGCGCGGGCTCTTGCACTGTGGACGACAGGGGCGCGCGGAGCGGCAGCTGCTTTTTCTTTTAGACCGGTACAGCTAAATTAATTTGCTATTCTCATCAGAACTAGCCGGAAATATGTTTTTTTTTTCATTAGTATTAATAATCTACATACATTGTGCTGTATTTTTTTTTTTTTTAAAAATGCTGTGTAATCAAAAGATTGAAAAAAATATATCTATCTATCTATCTATTATTAAAAACAAATTATACATGTGTAATAGTGAATGTCGATTTTTAATGTTACATTTTGTTTTATACTACGTAAGTGATAATTAGCCAAAAGTATGTCACTTCCTACTAATTAATTTTACTATGGTTGTATAAAGTGAAGATTTAAAGACCCGGTCAATCCTATAGGTATTTTAGTATTTTTAGTGATACAAATTTTAAGAATAACCGAAGAGGCTAATTTTGTGAACGTATATTAATAATATTATAACCTAGAACCTGTCAAATGGGTCAAACTTAAACATTAAAATCTCAAAAAAGTTAACATTAAACTAAAACACCAATAAATAAACTTCAGTTTCCGGTTACTTTAAAAAAAATACACTTATTTTCTTATTTAACTGTTGACTTGATAAATTATATAAAAGATACATTTGGAATTATCTTTTAATCTTTTTTATGAGTAATTTAATTATTGAATTCTCTATCTCTACATTTTCCTCCCTTGAAACTTGAAAGTATTTTACTGCAAAGCGTAGGCAGGCGTCTAATAGCTTTCTCTCCCCTGTCCTTTACGTCAGACTGGAGAAGATGTGCATCCCTGCCTGCTTTATAATGTGCTTCGTACAGTTTCAAAGATGATTACTACTTGTAGGTGACGTACGTACGACCATAGTGGACGCGTTCGTGAAATTTTTACTAAATATAAGTAAATGTGATAGAATATTTATTAGGTTATTATGAAAAGAAGTATTGAACGATAACCCGATGCCCTTCAAGAAAAAAATGTTTTAAGTCTTCTTATAAAATATTCTGAGATCAGCGAAGTATATCTTTAAATTTTTTATAGTAGAAATCATTTTTTATCTATTATACTCGTTAGCATTAATGTAAAAATCTTTAAATGTAATCTTAAATTGATCTTTAAATTTTTATGGAAACTTGTAATATAAAATTTTGTATCCATATTAGTCTTATTTAATCTTTATTGAAAATGTTATGAGTACATCATGCACAGAAAGGGAGTTTTTTGGGTCATGATGATTACTCGACTGCTCTCGGGAGATATGACAAGCAATCTCATCACACAACAGTCCATTCACACTTTTGTGCCTGCGCAGTTCTATTCATCAGGTCCCTGCAGCTTTCAGCTCGCGGTCACCATGCCATGGCATATAGATGCAAAATTACATCGTATACAGAACGAACGCAATCATGGTTCATCCTGAATATATTTTTATTATGGTGAAGATTATTATGCTATATTGCAGTTAAATCATTATAACGAGTTGGCGTAAAAGTTCTATCCCTCAAGTTCAGCCTTAAGTAGATAAGTGTTGAAATTCAGTTTAATATGAATTTATTGATTTTGATATTGAAAAGTTAAAATTATAAGAAAATTAATTAAATACTTGCTAAAAATCTTCACTGTCCTACAACATTTAACTACAAATTGCATCCTCCATGGACTATACCCTATACCTTAAAAAATATTACATAAATGTATTGTACATTTATGTGTTTTCCCTGAACTTTATATATATATAGATAGATAATAATAGTAACTGCGATCCGAGTGTATAGTTTGCAATATTGCAGCCTGGGCAGGCTCAGCAGCAGCGGCGGCGGTAGCTCCCCGGTAAACACTCGGTCAATGGCGCAGCTCACCGTCCTGCTGAATGGGATACTATTCACAGGCACATGGCCTCGATCTCAGATTCACAAAGATGGTAATTATACTCTCGCTCAGTACTCATGTCAACTTTCTTACATCATACTCTTATTTGAATATCTTAAAATAAATTACATTTTTTTAATGTTTTTTTGGTCTTAAAGACTAAAGTTGCAAAGAGACATTATAAACAAATAAAAATTAGTACATATTAATATTTAAACATTATGTTGTAATTTACTTCCTTTAATGTTGGTGTATATTAACATTTTCACACTCGAAATAGTGCGGAAATAATACTGAGACATTATCAACATTATATATATATAACTCAAAGAGCGAAGAATAGCACAGCCCATTGTTGGCAGAGCTCCATTGTGGCGGGTTTCATTGTATCGCAGTCTCCGGCCCGTGGTTCCTTGCTGGACGAGTTCGCCCGGGTCTGCGAGGTCACGGAGGTCATATGGAGGTCACAGGGCGTGGGCGTCATGGGCTGGGCAACAACGTGTCAGTTTGCAACACTGACGTCAGAGTAAGAGCTAGAGGAAGATTAGTGTATGTAGATTACAGAGGAAAGGTCAAGGTTTATTATAAATTACAAGTTTTTATACATACAATTTAACTGTATATAGTTTGGAGATAAAGTGTAATTAAATTTAATTTTATTTCATAGGGTATTATGGCATATGAAGATACAGAAGATAATGTTGCACTCTGTCGTAAAAAAATTGACTCCAGAGACAAAAACAAAAATATATAACTTAAAAGATTGTTATAATTGCTATAAAATGAACAGTCCATTCATAAAAAAGTGTTGTCATCCGTCAATGAACATAATTATATAACATATAGAGAAATTATCATCTGAAGGCGATTGTTTATTATTATATACTGATGACGTCATGACATTTCAGTTCTAACGTTTAAACTAAAATAATGTACCACATTATATAATTACATCAATAGCTCTGATCATTTCGCTACTCAATATATTGTGTTTACTAAAAATACATCATACATATTCTAATATCGAATAAAATTTAAATAATAATTTTTCATTGCAATTTTTTTTTGTAATTAATTATTATATTGTTAGTATCATAACACAAAAGAGATTTTTATCCATATTTGACATGACCATCCGCTTTTATGTAAATTTATTTAGTACTGTTTATTAATAATATATATGAAATCTAGATGGTCTTATTTATAGATTCTATAGATTAAACATTGTTATACGCATATATTATATTGTGTTAAACTAAAATGTGTATAAGCTTGTTAATAAATAATGTAATAAACAAATTAAATTTTAAACCTACTTGACAGATTAATTACAGTCTGATGACACAATAGATTAATAAAAATATTATACAATCACACTAAATTTTTAGATGCTGAATTGGTTTCAGTACTTTATGTCAGTACAAAATTGCTCCAGTTTCGTCTTACATCCAGCACTTTTGACCTATAAAACACTTAATCCAAGTACAAATTTGGTACTGAAAAAAGAGAGTCAATTTTTTGTACTATTTTTGACTCTCTTTTTCAGTACCAAATTTGTACTTGGAATAAGTGTTTTATAGGTCAAAAGTGCTGGATGTAAGACGAAACTGGAGAAATTTTGTACTGACTGGAGCAATTTTGTACTGACATAAAGTACTGAAACGAATTCAGCATCTAAAAATTTAGTGTGATATTATAAACTATGATAAGCAAATTCATCTATAAAAATCTCAGGGTTCTATTATTAATTAAATTTAGTGTATAATTTATTGCAAGCCTAAGTGGTAAGTGGTTTGGCAGTCCCAGTAGCCCCCTCCCTGGAGCTTGCTAATTGTGAGCGGTGACGCAGAAGAAGCCCTTCATTACCTTGAGCACCGCTGCGGTCACGGGGCTGTGGTGGCACGTGCGCTCACACGCGGCAAATCTACTTCTCATGTGCATGCAGCTCGAGTCCAGGCTTTCTGGTGCTACATACATAAAAGACTTGTATATATTTCCCAGATTTGTAATTTTTGGGACGACGAAATATCAAAATAATGAAAACATCACTCGGAAAGAAAAATAACAACTAATTTACTTTGCTTGGACTTGTTTTTTGTTGCTTTTTTTTTTCTTATTATTTTTATAATCTTTTAAATGTTTCATACTTTACTTTTCGCAAGTTTTCAATGACATTTTTATGTTGTAATTATTTAAGTTCTTATTAAAATGCTCACGTAGTTGATTAAATCGGATAATCGGCTTAATTTTATTAATTAATATTCTTATTACGGTCAATTGCATTAAAAACTGAATATTTGATAGTTTTGAGTTATATATATATAATTTCAATAATTTCCTCTATCGGTCTATTTGCTAATACCATGCAAGCATAAATGAACGAATCTTTTACCTTCTTATTATACATAAACATTGAGCGGTGACCCAGAGTGCATTGCACAGTGTTACGAAACCACCTGATGCTATGTGTGTTCTATTGATTAAATCCTTATGACTTAACCTTACATGTAAATGCAAAAAAGACGAACTATATATTATTATATTTTTAAAAAACGCTCGATTTTTAGAGCTTTGCTCATTGCAGCAATAAATTGCAATCAAGTATAATTTCAGGTACACAAATTGAATTGTTAATATTTATTTTATAATATACTTATTAATATATACTTTTTAATGACTTTATATTTCACGATCATAAAAATAACAGTACAAGTATTGAATTACAGTATGTAAATACAACAAGTACCGCGTGCTTTTGCAGGAAAATATCAAAGGCCACCAGTGCAGGAATCCATTTTTTTGTCATGTTACGTGATGTACTTGCCTACAGTGGATGTCCGTACTGGTACTTTGTAGTCACGTTTTGTGTCGGTTCGTGCTTTGTGGCGTCGTTTTGGCTTTGCAGAGTGCTGTGCATGTCTGACCGGTAGAGGTCAGCGGACGTTCTCCACTTGTGTCTGCTGGTGTAGGCGGGGGCGATATCACGATCATATCCTGGGTACTTCTTGTGGGATGCGTGCATGGTAAAATATACATATATATATATATATATATATATATATATATATATATATATATATATATATATATATCAAGCTGAAAAGTGCAGGGACAATTAATTGGGATTATAATCCTGATTATAACTCTTACAACCAGAAACGTTTCAATATAATATTATTTTTGTTAAGAAGCTGCATGCATGATATTTAATTTTTGTGGAAATAATGATCCAACTTTATATAAATGGAGATAATTATTAAGTTTTACTCATTGCGTTAATTGGTCAAGCATTTTGGCAGATTTCATGCAATTTATTTTTAAAAGGTATCAGTTCAATCTTATATTTATATTACCAGCAAGTCGTGATATCGCTCTTGTGGATCTTGGCCGTAACCGAAGTCAACCATCCTTACACATCAGGATGCAAGTTACTTCTCTGGTCGGCCGGCGACAGGTTTTTGTTTTCTTGTGTTCCTCTATTTTACATAGCAGACCATGTCTTCCTCGCGTATCTCTCAAATGTTAATTACTGTTAGAGACACAGGCAATGTCGCTGTGGCCACGGCCTTCTCTACTGTGTAGTAAAGAAGACCTTTCTGTGGCCCATACAGCTGGAGTTTTTTTGCTAGTTAGGTAAACTGGCATGGTCAATATGCTGGAGTTTAGGGACGAGCTCTCCTTATGTGCCTGTTCTAGGCGGAGGCGGCGACGTGACGCCCCCGCACCTCTCTCACGCGTGCTCGCGCTGCGTGGCCGCAGTCACGTGCTCGGGGCACGGCCAGGCCGGCGAGGGTGAGTCGATTGTTGGTCACACCTACATACAGCTTTCCTCCGATAAACCTAAACCCTTATCAATTGCATCCTTACACACAGCTAGGTCACCAAATTCAACCCTGTAATTATATGAAAGTTGCAGTAAGAAATGTACATCGACAACATATTTAGCATATATGAAAATATCGTATTCAAACAGATAATAGTTTAAAAATATGTTAAATTTTCATAAAATTAAGATCATAGTCAAAATATTTTAACCCTTGGTATCATGAATGTAATATTACTAATATTCATACATGATGTTAAGGGTGCTGCTTTTTTTACTTCAATATAGTGTCTCCATATACATATATTATATTATGCATGAGCTATAGGAAGTTCCATTGCAGCTATAATGCTCCAGAAGTTTTTCAAACTCTAAGTTTCGGGGAAAAGGTCACTACTTCACATTATGTAAACAAATGGAATTCAGCCAAGACAAATTTTAATCTGTCACCAAGACTCTATGAAAAACAGAGAACTCTTTATGGCTCATAATTTTTCTTGCAATTTCGTATCTAAAAAATGATAAAATGAAGTTATGGATTCTAATGTAGATACGATATTTTTCTGCTAGTATATATATCGATATTATATCCCTTGATCTTGGCATTCAAACTATGAAATAAATTGAGAAAAGTAGTTTTGATAATATGAATCTGTTTTCTTAATGGATAATTTTTTTTTTCGTACTCTTTTATTCATCAATACATCATTATTGGCGATTTGACCGATCAAATGCCAAGGCCAAGGGTTTGCTGCGTAGTCCCTTGCCATCTCAATTAGTGGGCGTGTGATCTTATTTGCATAGTGAACTCATTAAAAATTTTATGGCTAGCCATTATAAGACTTAAGCTAGACCTGAAAAAAAAATATACATGCTAATTTCTGTACATACTGTGCAAATCCTGTATGATCCCAAAATCTTTCTTACCAGTTACATCACACGTTTTAACGTATCTCATCAAACTTATTCAATACAACAAAATTTTTCACAATCTCATAATATTTTGATGAGAGCATGATTTATGGGATTTTTGTGCTGTTTTTTAATCATTTGGGAAAGCAACTAAAAAAAAAAAAAAAAATACTGTACTATAACAAAAATATATATTATATCATTGGGTTTTTTGCATGTGTTTATGTTTACTTGGGTTGGAATTTTGACCTTTTTTTAAATTACTTTAAAAAAAATGCAAAATATATTTTCTTGGGAGGACCAAATATATTATATGTGTGTATTCCTTACTCCTGTTTGTAACCACCTGCTACCCTGTTGCTACAGTGTTCACCTGTACCCCTGCTGTATGGACTAACATCTGTCTCATTCCTCGCCCGCTAGCAAAGTCCTGAGCATCACAGCCACCACGCAGCCAGCCAAAACTACAACAGAGCTGTTGTTTACTTCGGCTAGAAGTATAGGGCCATAATAGTGCCATCTCTTTGTGCACCTCTGTGACAAGCGGAGATAATGCAGTAAGCTAACTACTTACCATTCGCTTCGTGTACCTTGGAGATAGACGTAGATTCTTTTATTATAAAACTTTCATCTTTCAAAGAGCGTCACCTTAGATAATAATTCACATTCTACTTGACTTGGAAAAGTTCCTCTATCAATGATTACATATTTCCTTTCATCTAATTTACCATGAAATTTTCTGCAGAAAAAAGTACAAATTTGAAAAGTTGGAACATTATATTTTTAATTTCCATGTATTATAGTGCATTCGATTGAAATTAAATACGTAATTAACTTTTTTATGGTTACAATTTTAAATCACCACTGACGTCATGACTCATAAAAAGAAAACTTAAAAGGTTGTGACGAGCAAATATAATTTCCATAATACTCAATTGACACTGAAGTTAATTGGCTGTCCATTAAAGTAATAAAGTAAGACAACAGTCACAATAACAACTGTCTGTTGTTCCTTCTACCTCTATCTCCGAGCTTTATTGGACTCGTATAATTATAACAAAGGATTGTTTAAATGTTGCTGTTCCTCAATGTTCATTGTAAAGTAAATTTATGTTAATTTGCTTTATAAAACATAATAATATGCTTCATCTCTGATTACAATATTTTTTTCAAAGAAAAAAAAATAGTTCAAATATAAAATATTATTTATTAATAAATATTAAATTCTTATTTTAAAATTAAGATGCCTTAACAACCTTAATAAATCTATAATATGATCTAGTATTAAAATTATCTTTATATTGTGAATAAATTATGTACATTAATTTTTCACGTATTATTGATATGCGATTAAGCGACGTGCTTCCGATCATGCGTATACTTTGTTTATTTCCTAAATTGTGCGATGCTTTATCATTTATTGCTATAATTTCACCGGTAGCCGTTTTGCATTGACGTGAAGATTTAGGAATAGGTGCAAAATATCGCCTGTGTTACATCATCAAGCTTCTCATGAATATTATGAAATTCTGACGGTGTGTTTGAAGTTTTAATATATGAAACAAAATATTGAACTTCTTATAGCTATATAAATAAAGAGTAAAAGCAAATCAATGTTCATGCAGTTCTTTAAAAGGGAAGCGTTATAGCTTTAATGTTTGTGTACTAAACTTTTATGCATTCGCTATTATA
This sequence comes from Siphlonurus alternatus, assembly GCA_949825025.1. NCBI lineage: Eukaryota > Metazoa > Arthropoda > Insecta > Ephemeroptera > Siphlonuridae > Siphlonurus > Siphlonurus alternatus. Next base: position 17,066,408 of record OX463779.1, on the reverse strand, counting down.
AAAAGCTATGTCATGGAATGACGTAAACGGATAATCCGTTCTTGAAGTACAACAAAAACGTGCAAATTTAAGCCAACTGTTTCATATCATCTCTCGCGCCTCTGACATTTTTATTCTGTCTGTGATCCATATAATTATCATCATTGAGTACACCATAAAAAATAAAACAATGTATATGTATTATATGTATAACTCTATATAGGTTGTGTGTAATTTTAACACAGTTGAAATAAATATATAATTCTTTCGTTATTTTAAAAGGGTATACGTTATACTTTTATTTTATTCTATTATATTTCCCTCGTGAGTACATAAATAACAATTCAGAGGCAGGAAATTCACAAACAGTCCAATAAAAACAGTTCACTTCCCGAAGGTTGTGTAGCGAATCCCTGTAAACACACAATAATAAGGAAATAAACAATTAATGAAATAATATATAATAGTAACAAACCAGAGAAAATAAATTAGCATGTATCGTTTTACATACTTACAGTATAATTTATATATATATATATATATATATATACACAATAATTTATCAAATACAGAATAATGTAGGTTTAACATAAATTTGATATTCAATTTCATCAAAAAAATAATTAAATTTATGTACGGAGAACATTAAAAAAAATATATTTACTTAATTGTTATATAACGTACTATAATGATAAAGATTTGAATTTTACTAAATTTTACCTTTACATAATAACTACAAACGTAAGTGCTATCTAACATATTCAAGGATAGCAACTTGTCATTGTAACTAAACAGAGAGAAGTAGTTTTATTTGAAAACAAATTCCTCATGAGGAAGTGGTGACGTCATACGTATGCACGTGGGTGGGCACACGTGCTCATCGCCTACACGTGTCTCGTTCTTTGTATGTCCTAACTCGCAATATTACTTGAAAAGTAAATTATAGCGATAAACAAAATTCGCAGCAGACGTGAGGTTCGGAAAAGACCTTGATGTTTTCATCACATAAATAATTCATTTCATTTTAAATGGTTCATTTTATATTAATGTAATTTACTGACATTTTTAATGCCTACTAGTTTAATGTGGCATGCTCGTTTATTTAAAACATTATTTTTCATTTACTGCAGTGTGGATTGCTTTTTTATGTACTTTGTATCAATTTTGTTTTAAGAATTTTTAGGTGGTTGTTTTGTTCACTTATTTTTCATTGTTTTTTTGTTGCTGTGCTATTTAAATAATATATATTGCACTGAAAATTAATCATTACAGTTAGCCATATATTAAATTTATCATATTAGAATGTAGCAAAAAAAAAAAAGAATATGTTATAATAATTTTAAATTTTAGAATTATATTAATTATGTATATTCGTAATTTTTTACCATAATATCAGCTATGAGCTATCAGTTTTATGAGTATTAAAAGTTAAAACGATGCATTTTAATATTTGAATCTTTATCTGGATTGATTTACATTATTTATAAAATAAGGAACTGCAAGCAGTAATATAAAACTGTGATCATTAAGTTAATTAAAGTAAATTAACAATCCTTTTACTACACATGACATATAACTATATTTATTTAGCTGCTAGATATAATTACTTAATAAGCTGCTAGATTTTATACTGTTGAGCATGGGCATGTAATTGATCAAATGACGTCATTTTAGTGCTTGACAGAATCATGTCAGTACATCTCAAGATAGTCTGAATGTCACCTGACACTCTGACATTTAACTTTTCAGTCTTCACTATGAAGAAGACATTCTGTGAACAATTGTAAATCTTGTATTTATGACAAATTTGGAAATGCTATATTTTAAATTATCGACGCTCTCCTCAATTTTTCTGCGCATGATGAGCATGGTTGTCAAATTTCTCTAAAATATGAGGTGGATGGAATCGATAAAATTAAATGTATATAGTTTTCATTATATTAATTATAATATTTCTGAAAAAAAAATAGAACCTATAAACTTCTACCAAATATCGATAAGATATATCATTAATTTGTGGATTCAGACTATCCAGAAATGATGCACAATCACTGACACTTTCAATCGGATCATTCCATAAATTGAGCAAAAACATAAACATCAATAACTTAGTTCAATGTTTAAAGAGATGAAATGTATGAATGTTGAAGTGGTTTTGAATAAAATTTTAAAAGCATTTTTTCCCAGCTATTTCTTGTTTTAATTACATAATTTACAGATTTAAAATAATTATTCAGGAATTTTTACAGCTATTTATATTAACAATTGCAATAGCTATAATCAAATTATATTCACGAAATCATGCTGAATTAAAAAATATAAAATGCTTTGACACATTATTCAAAACCATGCATGTCTTCTATTTTGGACGTTTCTTTAAAACTAATGTTGTGTGATGCGTGCGCAGCGGTCAAGTTCCAAGAGAACCTTCTGCGGACGATGGTGCAGATCGAAAACACCTTCTTCGAGTTGGGGGAGTCTTGCTCGCGGAACTGCCTCATCATCTGCGACCGCGGGGCCATGGACGCGTCCGCCTTCATCGCCAAGGACAAGTGGGAGACTCTCCTTCGCAACAATGACTGGAATCCCGTGGAACTGCGGGACACGCGGTACAACCAGATCATCCACATGGTGTCCGCCGCTAAAGGGGCTGAGGACTTCTACACAACAGAGGTACGTCTAACTTACTTTAATTAACTTATTAATTAATTAGCATCTGTAATAAGGAAGGGGGGGGGATTGTTAAGTTATGCTCAAATTTAAAAAAATTGGGGTTTATATATGATATATGAATTTTTCATCATCCTTAATTTTAAATTATTCTAGGTTAATTTAAACTAGATGAAATTTTGTTCAATATTTGTCGCTTTTACTTGATGTCATTGTTCCATAATTTATGTTATCTATAACAAATTCTAAGGTAAAGTTTCGATGTCGCGAGCTGCACGGCATGCACGGTGCCTCTCTCCGCTTCCCTCGTCATCACGATGACCTCACGATGGAAAAATAGAAATCTGTTAATTACTTAGTCAGGTCGACAGAAGATAAATTTTGATTATTTACATCGATTGCATAAATGAAGTTTAACTTTAAGCCAGGCTTAAGTTATTCAAACCTGATTTCAATTATTGCAACAATCAAAATTAACAAAGTTAAGCCTGAAATTTAGTTAGACTGCATCTATGTAATTAGGTGTATATATATATAATTAATTATTGTTTATTATTATTAATTTTTTAATATATTTTAACGTCTAAACTATTAAAGTGGCCAAGAACTAAATGCAGATTTTAAGTTATATTGCAGTCAACAATAATTTCTTTTCAAACTGTATGACATGCAGTTGGCAGAGAGTATATAATATGGTTAATTTTAGAGTCACAGAGGATTACAATTGTCTTATTTTGAACTAATTATGGGATGTCATTAACGTAAAATCACGAACATGCACGCGACAATTGTCCTCACGGAACGATAAAACGTATTCTTGGCTTTTTACGATTCTCGTGACGTCGTCTGCAGGAAAAGAGATAACCTTGAAGGATAAATTGAATATTTAATTTTACTGTTGATTCGATTGTGTTACAAATTTACATTCAAATATATTTTTATCCGATAATCTACATACATGTAAAATTAAACAGGTTATACACTTATAAACAATGAATACTAATATTATTTACAAGCGACAGCTTTGCTTAAAAAATTATGATTTTTAAATCTGTATAACCTTAAATTTTAATTCTTATATACATGATGCAGAGTGCGACAAAATTAGAAGTACTGTATATCTTTATAAAATTTATCTAATTGCATACAATTAATAAAAGCTAAAAATTTTAATTTTATAAATATTATAATACATGCACGCCAGTTTTATAGCCAGTTTATTTCCCCTTCCCGCAAAAACATTTCTTCCTGGATGCCTTGAATGCACTTTTATAATGTATGAATATAATCTCATGTATAAAAAGGTCAGGAATATATTAATGCACCTATATAGCTATATGCAGTATATGCATTATACAGCATCAGCTGTTTAATGCTTAAAGGTAATTACAATTTTCCGAGTAAACTCGTACCACGCACCTGCGAAATTTGTACTTAAATAAACTGACGTCATTATACATATATTATATACGTTAAAACGTTACTTAAATTAAAATAATTATAATACTTTCAGTGCCAGTACTAGCTAGCCTAGCTAAGCCCAGGCTGAAATCCATTAGATGCATTCGAGTTTGTCTAGTCTCACTCAGTGTTATCGTCGGCACGTCTTACTGACAAGGTGTGCGAAGGGTGTCAGCGCGGCCTCGGAGCGAGTGTCACACGGAGCGCTGCTTGCAGGACCACGCGTGCCGCAGCGAGGGAATGGAGCTGGCCAGGGAGTTGGACTACAACGCAGCAGCAGCCTGGGTCGGACATCCCTACTTCGATGTCATCGATAACTCCACAGACTTCGAGTCGAAGATCTGCCGCATGATAGAGGTAAGTAATCAACGTAAAAAATAAAAATTGGAGCTTGAGTGTGTACTTTCTAAGGAATTGAGGTGATTTGATATTAGTTTCATTATATCTTCAGAATAACAAAAAGAACAAATTACATGAAATATATATAAATATATGAACAAATATTCATGTCATAATCCATACACTGCATCTGGTCAACTTTATATATAATAAGAACTATAATTTATCGTCCCGTTTTCAATCATATTTTTATATTTTTCAAGATATAAAATAGCCCCATACATTATTTGTCAATTCAATTCGATTGTTGAGACAGTTACTTTCTGATTAATGAAAAATATAATAACAATTCAATCCTTGTAGAAAATGCAACGATGTTGTTTTCTTTCTACTTTACTTGCCTCGCATCTCCTTTCTATATACCTCATCGCTATTTTTCATATATTTAATATATTTTATATATGCCGTCTACTATTAAAGAGACATAGAACCAATATACAGAGTATCAATATATATTATATACCAACGGACATTGACATTTGCGGTCAGGAAAGCTAGAGCCCATTTTATACAAATAGTGCTTGCAACCTTTAGGGCCTAGATGAAAGGAGCAATTTCAATATGGTACTAAAGGATCTAAGAGGGTGGCTTATTGACATGTCCCCCGTGTGCCCACAGTGCGTGTGCCAGAAGCTGGGTATCGACACCGGTGACCGGCTGCAAATCAACTCCCGCAAGCGCAAGTTCCTGGTTCGTGGCCCGCTGCCGCCTGACTCGCTCTTCCCGCGCTTCATGGACTTCGACGTAGTGCATCACTACCTGCAGACCAGCACGCCGCACATGCAGGCCAGACTGCGCAAGCGTGGGCAGAACGGTCAGTTGCATGGAACAGCAGCAACTTTATATTATTACAAAACTGTAATACTTTCATTATTATTTTTGTAAATAGCAAGTGCCAGTTTGAAAAATTAGCATTAAATATTGTATTATATTATTGTTTCACCATTAATTACATGCGATTGGTCTCATAATTTCTACTGCGCGCGCGATAATTTTAACAAATTGATTATTTTCAGTACACAAAAGCAACAGGAAATTAGATATTGTAACCAGAGAGTTTACATTAAATATAAACTCTCCGCTGTAACCTCTAAAAACAATTAGCATCAAATTACACTGTACGATATATTATTTTGTCGTCAAAGCGAAGGATATACAATGGAAGCTCTTGGGGCATTTTGCAACGTCGGTTCAGTTTTTTATTGTTATTATAAAAAGAGCAAGGACCCTAGGAGTGCCCCTCCTTTTATTTGCCTCCTATTCGTCAAATTTCGCTGCTTCACTTCTGTACAAGTGCTTGCAGGGTTGCGGACGTATAGGCGCCAGGCACAGTGCGCCTAGATTTAGGCAACCCTTCGTGCATGGCCTTCGTGTAACTTTCTCGTTACAATTTTGACTTTGCTGTCTAGCCTCACTCAGTGTTATTATGCGTGTATATATTATTATTTTCTCTTAAAGATTTATTATTTTAAAAGCAATAAAAATAAAATTCTTTTTAAATAAAGCCATATATTGCAGAAATTATTTATATTGCCGAAATGTGATTATTTATTTTACGTTTATTTTTTGATCTCCTTAAAAAATGTATTCTTCCACGAATTCTTTCCCGGTGGTAAAAGCGTAAAACCATTTTATTAAATATATTATACATTTCTCTTTTATTAATTTCAAACATTCTACAACGATACTCCGCCTGACAACTATGATTGTACAGGCCACTGGAGCTACATCCACACCATCCGGCGGCCCATGGTGCGCGGCCAGGTGGTCGAGGTGAAGACGCAGCTCACCCACCGCGACTATCAGAACCTGCAGGCCCAGGTCGACGAGTCGCACTTCACCATCCACAAACTGCGGCGCTGTTTCCTGGTGAACAGCCAGTACTTCCAGCTCGACATGTACCGCGAGCCCTGCCACAAGAGGTGTGTGTCGGGGGAGGAGAGCTATATAATACTCAACACTAATTAAAGCGTGCTTTTTAGTAAAAATATATTAATCTATAATTTACGTGTTCTTTTCACTTGAGACTTAACGTTTGAAAGTTTATAGCATGAATTAATAATATTATCAGACTAAAAAGGATCAACGAGATTTAGATCAATTAAGATATAACTGGCTATATGATACCAATGTAGCAGAATTTTTTGGTATTAATAATTAATCCTGTTTTAAGGATTATTTATCCAGATTTTAATTTAGTTTTCTTCCTGCAGGTGTAAAGGTTTGATCCTTCTGGAGACGTACACCGCGCTGAACGAGGAGGGACTACAAAAGGTCCTCCCGTCTTTCTTGGACGTGGTCAAAGAGGTCACCGGCAACCCTGACTTCTCCATGTTCAACCTTTCCCTCAAGGAGGAGTGGGACAACAGCAAAAAGTTCTGCCGCACCTTGCAAGGTAAATATTATTACAATGGACAACATACATGAAAAAATTTTATTGCATAAATGAATAGAGGGTACCAAATTATGCTACTCTGAATTCTTTCAGATTTTTTTGAGACCCAGAACTATTTTTAAATAATTATTGAAAGTGCGGCCACGCCCCCTGGAGGCGTCAATAGGCGTCCAGTCTCCATCCTTTTTATTAAGGCTGCAGGGGTGCCAACTGAAATCACAGGACTTTCAATAATTATTTAAAAATAGTTCCGGGTTTCAAAAAAATCTGAAAAAATTCAGAGTAGCATAATTTGGTACCATCTATTCATTTCTGCAGTATCTTTTTTTCATGTATGTTGTCCATTATTAATTAATGGATAAAAAATTATTATAAGCACACAATAATAAAAAAAAAAAAAAAAAACAGGTAATAAAAGATGAAGACGTTTTTATTTACGGAATCACTTCTTACATGATGAGGATTTCAAGTCTCATTAATTATATACTTTGACAATGGAGTGTATAAAGTGTACATAACTATTGGCAGGTTTTACAAACAGCTAGAACTCTCATTATTTTTAAGATAGAATTAGCACATGACGTGATGACGCATATAAAAATAACTAAAATATATGGCAATTCAATGTTCGTAACTTCGTATTAAATATTTGATCAACAAAAAATCTTGTAAAATTTTAATTTGCTTCGTTAATGATTTTCTTCCAGTTACAGGACCAGTGACCCCTGCACCTAAGCCAAAAACCAACGGAATTCAAGAAAATAACCATGTCAATGGAGATGTTTAAAATCATCCATATGGTAATTATTTTATTATGTTAAATTGCTAATATTTGGACTGGATCCTGCATTGCACGGGGCTATTATGTATTTTATACTAAGCCAAAGTACTATATAAATAATATTACTAAAAAAAAAATAATAAATAATAATAATAATACAAAAGTATGTTGAATGCTCAAATTTTTGCTTCATTTCATAATTTTATGCTATAAATTGAATGGAAGGAAAAAACTGAAATTTTTCATAATATAAAATTGTATAATTCCCTTATTTTTGGATTAAGGTTTTAATTCTGTTATATTTAATAATTTGCTATCATAAGAATTTCATGGTTATTTTTATTTATTTATTTTCAATTATAACTGTAGAAAGTGATGTAACACTGTATCAGTTCCTTAATGCAAATGACTTGATATCAGTAAATATTTAAACGCGTTTATATGATAAATTATGCAGCACAAAACATATCCCCCCTCGTCATTTTACATTTACTGGAATAATACCTTTTTAAATGTGTTTGTATTCATAAAAAACAGACATTAAAATGATTAAAATATTCTATACACCCCAAGAGTTTGAGAAACTCGTACCGGGGAACGACATATTAATTAATTTGTGGCAAGATAATTTTAAATTTAATTCATTCTTAAAATACAAGCAAATTTATCTTTTAAAAAAAAAAAACTTTGTATTCACATTTTTTTTAATAATTAAATATGATTTTATCTAGGTGATTATTTAATTGTTAAAAATCGCTGTTTTTCCGCTCACTATATATAGCTTTCATGACAACAAATTATTATTACTATTATTATACGAGAATTTTGAAAAAAATAATATAATTAACTTTTGTTCTTACGTTAGAAATAATATACCTAGGCTTATATAGTTATTGAAAATACATGTCTAACTAATGTTGCAATACTTAAATCAATTATATCCAAATTTGCCACTGAGACTTTGTTATATCCAACAGCTGCCCGTCACACTTGAATCAGGTTCGTCATGTTGGTCCGCGTGCACCGCCGCCACGAGCCTTAATTCTTGGTGCGTTTGCCGAGGAGCAAAACTACTACAGTTCTCAGCTCGACCCCTGCACGGTTCTCGTGAGATCACCGAACACAGCAAAAGAGAGTTTATTACTCATGCAGCCGTACCAGTTAACTAAAGTGCATCGTTCATTTTTTTTTTTTTTTTTTTTTTTTTTTAAGTTTAAAGTGATTTTCTTTTACGAGTTCCTGATTTTAGTGTGCATTATAATTATGAATATTATACATAGTGACTTTTAATAAAAAGAAATTCTTGTCATTTTATATTATTGTTAAAAAAATAAACAAAAAAATACTTAAAAAAGGTTGTAATATGTTATATTTCAATGTAGTTTAAAAAATGTGTTTTCTCTGTTGGATACAAAAATCTTTGCTGTGTATATAAAATATAAATAGAGAATATTATGAATGTCATACAATAAATATTCTTTATTTTATTTTAACTTAATGGAGTATTGACCTCAAAATTTTTTATAGCAGAAATGGATACAGGATGAAAAGTTATGTTACTCTGATTTTTTTCAGATTTTTTAGGGACCGGGAAGTATTGCTAAAAAGTTTTGGCGTGGTCGGGTTCGAATCCACGTCCCTTTTAGGTCCTATCTTTTATTAAGAGAGGCGGCAAGAGGCGGCACTTTTTCTGCACTTTCAATAATTTTTAAAAAATAGTTGCCGGGCCCTAAAAAATCTGAAAAAAATCAGAGTAGCATAACTTTGCACCCTCTATCCATTTCTGCAATAAAAAAAATGAGGTCGGTACTCCATTGGTTATATATATATATTATAATTATTATGTTATTCTTAATTTTTAATCTTTTAAATCGTGTTGTTAATATGTTTAATATTAATAATATTGAAATGTTTTTCAATATCAATTAAAAAATGAAATGATGAAAGAAACATTAATCCAAAAAAAGTACATTAAAAAAATATCACACTCAAAAAATTATCGTAGTTTGACACTATAGTAATTCTTTGTATTAAGAAAAAATATTATTCTACAGTATTTGTAAAAAAAAAAATAATAATAATATTAATAATAAATAAATTTAAAAAAATCAACAACTTCATGAAATGGTATTAATTTAATATAAATACTAGTATAAAAAGCATTGTAATAATTTTATTCGTTGTGATATTATTAAGCAATGCGGTCAATTTTAAATATGCTGGACATAATACTGAACAAAAATGTTAAGTGCAAAGGAAATTTCATCACAATATTTTATGTGAATTAAGGTTAAAACACTTGAACCTATATAAAAGTGCAATGAACATTTGCTCATTGAAATTTTCTGGAGCAATTCGAATTCAAGGCTGGCCTTGCATTTTGCTTGTTACAGAGTGGAGTAAAAACTTATTTTGAGTTAACTTTGGGTGACTAAATTAATGTTCGTGTGTATATAAAATGCGACTTTTTCTCCATAAAAAAATTGTATTTTATTATGTTAGCGTCCGGATCGAAGCTTATATTATATAAATATATTTTAAAAATTGTTTCTCCCGAAAAAAAAAGGATAATGCAATTTCATTTTTTAAATTAAAAAAAAAACAAAAAACAAAAACATGACATCAAATATTTTAGAAGGAAATGCAAAAGTTCCCAAAATATATTTTCTTTTTCTGGTGGCACTAGAAGGGACCCTGAAAAGGTAAATCACTGCATGTATATGTACTGGCCAAAACACAGTCACAGTCACCCTAATTAACTTTTAGCTTAAAAAAAAATATATATAAAAAATTCATACATTTTAATTTTTTTTAAAAATGTTTAAAAAATGTGCTCTATAATTGCTTTTGCTTCTAATTAAGCAGTGATAGCAATAAATAGATAACACAACATTTAATGTAATGCCAACACTCGACTAAACACTTAATTAAAATGCATTGATAGCATGAATACTGAGAAAAAAATGATAAAAAATGTTTTAACTCTTTATTAGTTTTGTTGTATATTGTAATGCATAAAAAAAGTGTCACTGTTGAAGTTCTGAATTTCCGTTGCACGGTTTGTCCTTTTAAAAAATAAATTAAAGTAAAATAAAAAGTAAGTTTATAAAGAAAAAATTTAAAATATTTTTTCACCCTTCTGCTACTTTGCTGTTAATGCTTGATGCACTTAATATTAAAGATAAAATTTATTTTTTAATAATATATGTATTAAATTTATAATTATATACAACGTCACAATTATATAAACTTTTTACTAAAGGTGACAAAAAAATTAAAAAAAAAAAGAAACATTCAAGGGAAAGGGGGAAAAAAAACAATAAAAAAATAAAACGGTTCTATTTATAATATAATATTTGGTGCACAGTTAAATTTGCATCATTAAAATATATAATATGAGTGACTACTATATTAATAATGGAGTATTGACCTCAATTTTTTTTATTGCAGAAATGGATAGAGGGTGCAAAGTTATGCTACCCTGATTTTTTTCAGATTTTTTAGAGCCCGGGAAGTATTTTTAAAAAATTATTGAAAGTCTTTTTTGTGACGTCACGCGGCGTTAAGTCCTATCTTTTTCTTAAGGAGCGGCGTCTCGTGACGTCACAAAAAGAACTTTCAATCATTTTTTAAAAATACTTCCCGGGCTCTAAAAAATGTGAAAAAAAAATCAGGGTAGCATAACTTTGCACCCTAGCTATCCATTTCTGCAATAAAAAAAATTGAGGTCAATATTCTATACAATGAGAGTCAAACAAGGTCAAATACCCTCCTCAAAGTAAAATAGTTATAGTTATTGAACTTTAAAAATTACAGCATGTATTAATTTTTATGAAAGATGCAATCTATGTGATGTGTATTATAATATACTATGTATTTTATCAGTGCTTCTCTACTTAAAAATAATGCTATATTATATACTTAAAAGTCTTGATTTTATTTTTGTGTAATTTATTGCTTTTGTCCTAGTTTTGGCATATCAGCATGAGTCCAGGATATTCATGCCACATGGAAAAAGATACTTAATTAAGTTTTAAAATTTTGTAAAAAATATAAAATTTACCATATAATTTATAACTAGAGTATATATACATAACATTTTTAATATTAGTCTAAACAGATACGAAGTATGAGAGTCAAAACATACATCTGTGTAAAATATAATGATAAATTGGTGCCATATTCCGAGACAATTAAGGTACATTGGCATAATACTCACTATTACTGTATTTAGTATTTTTTAGCACCATTGCTTTTCGTATGTGAATAAAGATTTTAGTGCAATAATTTATGTAGCAATGACGAAAAAAAAAAAAAAACATGTAGAGTATAAATAAATTTCTAAATACATGGGTGATCTCTCTAGACTTTTCCTACATTTTGTGTTCTTATTTGCATGTTCTATAAACAACATTTATAATCATTAATGAAATGCATGCCTTAATTAAACATTATAGAATCATAAATATGCAGTAGAATTATTTTGTACCAAGTAGATAAATATTAATTAAATATTAATTATACATATATTATACAGTAGTATAATATTGAAAAAAAAAAGGGGGTGTTATGCAAATTGCATGCATGTAAAAAGCACTTAGGACTTATTCTATTTTTATCAACGAAACACTAAAAAAATAGCAACAGACAATCTGCATGAAAATTCTGTACAAATAGTACAAATTTGGATACAGGATGTATAGAAGATTATGATACTGATTGAAGGGTATATATAATATAGCTATAAGATTGCAAGAGAAAAAAATATCTGTAGATAACAACTATATATAGTTTGTAACTAATACAGTAAAAACTTGTTATTGCATAAATTCAAGGGAACCAGAAAATTAGGTTTACCTTATTTCGAGTATTTCCTACAGCAATTAAGCAATGCTAATTGTTTTTTACGGGACTGTGATCTCCTTTCCTCAAAATCGAGTTTGACCTAACAACAAGTTGCGTAATAATGAGTTGTTACTTGTTACTGTATATATTATTTTACTATATAAATATATATACATATGTATAATATATATACTGTGTATAATACTGTATAGACGGTGCTGCGGCAAAAATGACTGAACTATTAGGATTTGAAGCAAACCTGTTGTCATTTTTGCACAGAAATTTTCAGGTTAAAATGTTAAGGGTAAGGTAACGCCACCAATGTTAAAAAAAATCCCTCACACAAAAATTCTGAAAAAAATTCAAAATGTTCTCCTCTACACCCCCTATCAGTAGCTAAAATATCAGGTGTACAAATACGATCTAGTTTTTGAGTTATGAATTTTTAAAGTTGACTACTTTAACATGGAGAAATGGAACTCCCATGTTAAAGGTGAACTGAAGGGATTGCTTTTTTTTCCCTTTAGGGAACCTTATATTACCTATCCCATCCATCTGCACTAATTTTTTCATGGCTGATACTTATTGTGCTGCTGTAGGACAATTAGTGAAAAAGTGAAGTTGTGACGTATCAGCGACGGTTGGTTGACTTAAAACTCGCCGCCGTGAAAAAACACACGAGCGACCGCGGAAACTGCCGAGAGAGTGGCGATCGCGAGCCGATCGCCGCTCCCTCGGCAGTTTCCGCGGTCGCTTGCGGTCGCTCGTGTGTTTTTTCACGGCGGCGAGTTTTAAGTCAACCAACCGTCGCTGATACGTCACAACTTCACTTTTTCACTAATTGTCCTACAGCAGCACAATAAGTATCTGCCATGAAAAAATTAGTGCAGATGGATGGGATAGGTAATATAAGGTTCCCTAATGGAAAAAAAAAGCAATCCCTTCAGTTCACCTTTAAATTAGTCAACTTTAAAAATTCATAACTCAAAAACTAGAACGTATTTGTATACCTGATATTTTAGCTACTGATAGGGGGTGTAGAGGAGAACATTTTAAATTTTTTTCAGAATTTTTGTGAGAGGGATTTTTTTAACATTGGTGGCGTTACCTTACCCTTAAACAGCAAGGTTTTCTGTTAAATCCTGTTAGTCATTTTTGCCGTAACATCCTTGAATTATATACGGTAATATCTATTTATATTATACATTAACTAAGAGTTGATCCAGGAGCAAAGTATAATATTACATAATAAAATATTGTACTGCATAATAACTTCTTTATAATTAACAGATAATGATATGTGGGGTCCCTGCCACTTAATTCCCCCCGAAATTTTGGAATTAACAGGGGCAAAATAGGCAATTTCCCCACTCTATTTTTTTACAATAATTGTGGCTGTATTATAGAGACAGCCTCCGTGAAATTTGGTTCTGGATGCGCAGTTGATAATTAATAAATATAAATTATATAAATTAAGGTTATCGAACTACTCTATGAAGAAAAAATGCAGTATATATTAATTTACATTTGAACATCATTTAATATACATATTATGTACATAAAATTCTACATCCTATTTTCCACTAATATAATTTGCATTGTTGGTAAAGTATGTTCCACTGTTTTTTTATACTGGCCCACTTGGATTACACAGAATTTACCACAGTATTTTTTTTTCTATAATTTTAAAAGATTAATTAAAACTTGATTTGATTATAATGATGTTTGAAAGACTGTTTTATATATTCCATAAATCTATTTCAATTATAAATTAGATCTTGCAGCAGTTCAATCTGTCGCTCTTGTAAAGAAATGTTTTAAAAACTCTTAAATTGATAATGAGATATTAGAATGTGAAAATTTTAGTGGCTTAATCGAAAGAAGGGGTAAAAATATGGTATTACTGTGAATTTTTTTCATATTTTTCCGAGACCGGGAACTATTTTTAAAAAAATATTGAAAGTCTATTTTGTGACGTCACGGGCGGCAATGCCCTAGCCTTTTTCTTAAGGAGTGCCGCCCGTGATGTCATCAAAATAGACTTTCTATAATGTTTTAAAAATAGTTCCCGGTCTCAGAAAAATCTAAAAAAATTCACAGTACCATATTTTTACCCCTTCTTTCGATTAAGCCACTAAAATTTTCACATTCTAATATCTCATTAAAGCAGGTGATGAACTTCTTAAAAGTGCGACACTCTTTCATTATCACATGCATGGTAACATGGTACTCATGGTGAATAAAAAATAGATTTTCATGGAATACTTCATTGGAAAATCCTTCATATAAGGACACACTGGAATAATTTACGAGCATTTATTTTTATTTTTCACAGTGACTTCTGAAAACGTACATTCCTATAAAACATATTATATAACAAAAAACCTATATTTAATAAAAAAATAATTTAGATTTCAGATTAAAGTTAGTATAAAAGAAAAGAAGGAAAATATGCAAGAAAGAAAAAAAGAAAAAGGAATAAAGTTATTGATTAAAGAGAGAGAGAGAGAGAGAGAGAGAGAGAGAGAGAGAGAGAGAGAGAGAGAGAGAGAGAGAGAGAGAGAGAGAGAGAGAGAATGAGAAGCTTCAACATCGATGACACAATTCTCTCAGCCAATGAAAATCTAGCGCGCGAACTGAGCGCGACGACATGTTCTATCAAGCTTCCTATCCTTTTACCCAGCGGTACCTGGTTTTTAATTTTTTACGGCGGTTCTTATGAAGGGCAACATTAATAATTCATATGAGCCACGGGAGGAAAGATCACTTTACACAACATAAAAAATATTCGAGATTTTGTGCAGCATAGAATTTGAATGAAAAAATAAATAAGATTTTTCTCCTAACAAACCTTAGGGAGCGATGTCAGAATGCGGCGCTGCGGCATTTACGAGTTGAAGCTTGTCATTTAAACAAAATTTTTGGTATGCATACTGAAGAAGTAAAGATGGAGATCTAAAATGGATAATTACAGTATACAGTACATAGTTTGAAAATGAATTAAACAAGTTGGAATTAAATCTACAAATATATTGAGAAACATGCTATTAATTATTGTATGTTATTATATACAGTATTTTTTAATAAGAATTTAACCTTTCAACACAGACCATGTTTATGCAATATTAAAACTTTGTACTCACTCTAGTTTTTTTCATCACTTTGTTTTTCTGCCTCAAATATTATTATCATCTAAGATTTAAAATTTAAATTAAACTAATATTATAATATAGTCTGTGCAAAACATGAACACTTAATGGCAAAGGTCTTTAACTATTATATATACAGTAAATAAAGTTTTCATGCAAGTAAAATTAATGTTGAGTTACACCCCACTCATGTTTTCTTCTGTTTTTTATACATTTTCATAACTTTTTTACCAGGTACAATACTATCCCCAAGTCCTGGTCTCTTTTTCTTCTTACGCACAATATCATCTTCATCTACCTTATCTAAAGGATCAAAGTGGTTAGAAGCTCCTCCGCCAGGTGTGTGCTGAGCCAAAATCAGCTGTTCAGGCAAGTTGTCTTCCGCAACGTCAGATCTATGCAGGTCCGAGTCATGAGCAAACTTGCACTTGTGTCCAAATCTACATCTACCTTTCCTATAATTCCAACATATTCGTTTACCATTTATCATGGTAGTTTCTTCTCTCGTAGGTGTCATTTTAACATGTTTCTCAAGTATTGCTTTTTTAGCATTTTCAGCTTCAGCAAACGGGTTTGAAAATACTGAGAGATGTGATCCAGGTCCAAATTCAGGTGGTGGCAATTTAGATGTGGAATTTTCTTGTTGTTCTTCAAGTCTGAAAACAATACAAATGCTACATATACCCAGTAGTATTTTATATTTTTTATAATGTACATTGTATATTTAAGTTAGTATAGATTTATTCAAAGACAGTGTAAATTCAAACAAAGACCCCCCTGGCAGGTCAGAGGAAGAGTTTAGCCTTCTTGGATCAGTTTAGCACTACTATACTACTATGGGGAAATATAATTACATACGGTATTGATAGTGCGTGATTTCCGTGATGGTAGTTGGATCAGTAGGTCCACACCTTTAATCACTAACAATATGTACAGTAAACAGTAGTGCATAATTATGTGCATGTATAACAAGGTGTACAGCAATATTCCCAAGTGAAATTCCCTGATTTTTCCTGGTATTTCCAGAGGGTTTGAAATTCCATGATTTTTTCTTAATTTTCCAGGTGCTATACATCCTGATATAATGTACTACATAATACATAACATGTATGCATATTGGCCAATGTTACTAATGCAGTGAATTTTCTGCAAAAAAAAAAAAAAAAAAAAAAGTCTTCTAATTAAAACTCAAGGGACCAATTCTCAGTGGCACAAGGTGAAAGGGGTCGGTTTCTACCCCCTTTAAGTTGGCTTATTAATTAAGGTGCTATTACATATGCATACTCTACATTGCTATGGAATCGTGCCGCAAGATGCTGTAATAGATATTGATGACAATGCCACAAATGCAGTATGTGAAAATCACACTCAGCTTGATTTTTCGTCACATATATGATTTTTGCCACAGTCCCGCAGACGAAAAAAAGTATGATACGCTATACTGGTATACCATGCAACGTGAAAAGCTTGCTGCGCATCCTCAGACCTCAGACTCCGCAACAAATTTAGAATTCATATAGGGTTCATATGAATAGGGACATACAGTGGAACAGATCTTAGTTTACCTCTAGACAGTTCAGTAGAGGTAAACTAAGATCTATTATAGATACAGTACTGTAGTAGGCTGTAGGGCAAATAAATTAACTGTGAATCATAGGTCTACTTTTCCCCCCTGTCTATGATGTTTAAAGTTAAACTGCAGTTTAAAGGTGCTTTCACATAGTATTCGAAAATTGCTACGGAGTCCGTAGAAATGCCGCAAGCCTTTAACATTTTCTCGTTCGGCTGCGGCAGCTGCGGCGGAATATCATGTGAATGCCGTAGCAAAATCAAGACGAGTTTGATTTGCTACAGCGTGCCATAGAACGCCGCAGCAGCAAACAGCGATCTCTACTGCGTAATCAACAACATTTGCTACATCGTGTTTCCGTAGCAATTTCCGAATGTGTGAAAGCACCTTAAGACAAAAATTTCTGCACCACACCGCAGAAAAACCAAGCTTGTCTTGATTTTTTTTACAGAACAATATTTTTTTGCGGCGTGATTCCACTTCCACAACAATTTTAGGAGTAGCGTGTGCATAAATATGTGAAAGCACGTTTGCACGTGATGGCAAAATAATAGGTTGAAAAGGACCACCTCTAAAAAAAATTCCCACTGGCTACGCGGACGGTCGCTGATGTTCACGGTACAGTATGCATATCATACAGTATGATACACTATACAGTATGCATATATTATGTAAGTATATATGCATAAATATACAAAACTACGCACCTCTAATTGTAGTGAAGTGTTCAGTTATTGAATGGTGACCTGGGTGAATTCAATTTTTTACAGAACAGTACATATGATACATGTTATTGTTTGCATACTGTAATTACAGTATGTATGCATACATTTTGTGTGTATATAATCTCGATGTTTTTAATAATAAATTATTTATTGAACACAAAGACAGTGTACAGAATAGATTATAAAACATAATAATTAATACCCTCAAAAAAAAAATAATAAAAATTTTGATAATAAATGTTTTTGAAAGAAAAAAATAACTCACTGATTGAAGTCGTTCTTTGAGTCAGAATCACTGTCGCTTTCAGAGCTGCTACTTGAGCTGGTGGAGCTATAGTCAGCAACCAAAGATGATAGCGATGCCATGGTAGGACTATGAAGCACCAAGTTGAATTTAATAAAATTTAAAGCTCAAATTGACAGTAAACTTAAGTAATTTTTAAGTTTTTCAAAGTTTTTCATGGGCAACCGGAATTATTTTTCAGCACATATGAAATATCGATAGTCATTTAGTCTTTTACAGGTCTTTTAGTTCGAAATATGGCCACTGCGGCCAAGGTGACGCTAGTTTTGCAAAATTCACATCTACGGACAAAAATTTCTTTGACAAGAAAGAAAATTCGCCATGATGCTGGCGTCCCTGGGTCTGAAACAAGAAATATCATCGCTTTGAAGTGTCATAGCTTGCGATTTACATGTAACGCGAGGTATCGAATTATTCTATGAAATGTGTAGATTAGTTTAGTGTTAAAATTTTCTTACGATGGATTATACAAACTTGAATATCTTGTGATTTTGTATTGGCTTGTCTCGGCCTCTGCGAAACAAACTAATATGGCGGTACGTTAGTTCAGGAATGAGAATACACTTTTTCTATGAGATATGTGATTTCATGTATACATGATTTTTTGTATTCAGGCTTTCAAATGATGGTCTAAAACTTTTAATAAAAGTCGCTATACTAATTTTATAACCTTTTTGTCATTATTACATAATAAAATCAATTTAATGCATATCACATGGTATGATATGGTGAAAAAAAATCGAGTACTGAAGTCGGGTCTCGCTATGTAGACGCGGAGGCGATGAGTGATGCAGTGGGAGCGGCGCCCCAGCCACCGCGGCCTCCAGGGGCCAGCGCGGAGGCCGGGGCTGGAGGCCAGCAGAGGCCTTTGCCGCCTGCCTTATTGCAGCACCAAACGGCCTCGACCGGCGTGGGAAATTCGGCTGCCACCACTATGCATACGCGCCAAGTAAGTTACTATTCGACACCTGTTTCAGAGGTCAATGGAGTTTCGAAAAACAATTTTACTGCATAATGAACGCAAATTTGCTTCGTTTTTAATATGTATATTATATTATGATATTTTTATGCCTGTTTACAGATGTGTGTGCATATTACATAAAACCGGGATAATACTGTAATGTATGCATACATTATCTTCTGCATACATCGTACCTTCAGCATAGGATGATAATAATATCACACAGGAAGGACTGTTTGCCCAGAAGATGAAATCTATTCATGCAGTCATGAGGGGAGAAAATTCAAGATAAAAAAACGTTTTACAAACAAGTTTTTTCTCATTCCGATCAGAGCTAGTTACTACAGTAGTAATAAAATTAAAGATTAAAGGTGAGAAGATTTTGAGTTTCCTGGAAACCACTTCATTTTAATTCTGAGCAGGTTATTTTTTTGAAATTTATTTTTTAATTCAAACATTCTAAACAAAAAAAAAAAAAAAAGGACGTTTCTTTCAGGCTGACAGTGTGTTAAAAAAAAAGGTGTTTTTTTACAAATTACAACACAACACTAATCTCAATCTAGAATTTGTATGATGTCATTTTTATATTATGTTACTGAAAAATGAATTGAGATTGGCAATCTAAGTTGAGACGCTATAAAATGCATTGCATACCACAATGATGTCATATATGAATTGATGAATTCATACTGATGAATTGTTGTAAACTTGTTTCTACATTTTCCAAAACACTATTACGCATGCCATTAAAATTAATTTTCATTATACTGATTGGCGCAGCAAAAAGTAGACTGTAGTCTGAAGAGGTTATTAATAAAATTTAAACTTCTTACCAAAGAGAAGTTTTTTAGGAGAAGTGAGGAGGATCTTCTATTATTATTTTATTGTTCTTTAGTGAATTTATTTTATTGAAAGGGGGGGGGGGGGGTTAAATGCCATCTTCTCCACACAAAGGGTGTAGTCCGTAATAAGTTCGGAACCTTCGATTTAGCGTTCCGAAATTAGGTTCTGAATGTTCAGAACCATTTCCGAGGTTACCCGAAGTGAGTCAGCTGACTTCAAAAAAGAGGTTCCGAGTGTTGCGAACTTTTCCTCCGAACGACCGGAACTAGAGTCAGCTGATGACATTTTTTTTGGGGAAAATTGAAAAGTACGTAACAAACCTGTGCGACCTACGTGATAACTGTTTGATTTGAGGTAAATCTTTGCTTAATTGGTGATCAATAGCTGTTACGTGAGTTTTATGTTAAAATTTCTGAAGCCAGTGAACAGTTCTCCCTTTTTCGTATTTTTTTTTTTTTAACTGATGCGTATTACCGCGAAAAAGAACGTTCTGAAAGTGTTCCGTTATCTGATGTTCTGAAGTCAATGTTTTTGTTCAGAGTCTGTCCGTAATCTCTCATCTGTTCTGAACCTAATACGGAAGACACTCAAAGAGTAGCTACTTTATTTAGATTGTGCAGTTTTCACTTTTGCAATACAGTAGTATATTTTATATGCATACACCATGTCGGTGTTTATAATAAAAACCAATAAAAATATTTTTTAAAAAAAAAAAGTACTGGTAAACAACAAAATATTAATGGGAGGACCTTTCTCCGACAAGTTGTTATGCATACTTGCTCATGTAATAGAAGAATCTTGTCTGCTTGTTATCCAGTCATTACATAATTTTTTTTAAAAAAAAACTCTTCTTCCAAGAATTTCATAAAGCTTTTGATAAGACATTCATTGTAATGTTTAGCAGAATCAAGAAATCTTCAAATTGCATCTGAAATTGTTAAAAGCAGTACATTTGACCAATCAGAAAATACTTGCTTTCCAATTTACGAAGCTAAGCGCCCCCCCCCCCCCCCCCCCCCCCCCAAAGACAATTGTGATTAATTGTGACAAGCTGATACATCAAGATGCTCAACCCTATTTTAATTTCAATTTGATTGTGTTTGCACATAACATACATAACATATTATAGTCTCTGACTTCTTATAACTTGTTGAAAGCAAAAAAAAAAAAAAAAAAAAGTATAAACGTCCTTCTCTGAACATAATACAACTGTGAAGCCAAAAGTCCTCCATTTTATTGACTTTGGTTCCAAGTGCCAATCAGTGAACAGATGTCACAGCGAGCATTGTTATTTTTGTTTTTAGGTGGTTCTCACTGCCGGTGCATCTCCTCGTTTAAACAACCCTGTGGGCTCGCTACCAGTAGGTGTGCGTCTCATGGGGAGCAACATGCAGTTTAGCGGTGGGCCAGCACCCCAACTTATGCTCTCTGTGGACCCCTCAAGTCCACAGCAGCAGCAGCAACAACAATGGATCTCCCTACCCTCAGCCCTTTCAACTACCCCCAGACGACAAGTTACAATGGGGGCACCAACTCCATCTCCTGTACCCTCTACCTCTTCACCCTCAAGCCTTCTTAGGCCCATGCCTTCTTCTGCTTCATTTGCAACTCCTCCACCAGCAAAGAGGCACATTCCTGTCTCCTCTTCTTCTTCACCTACCAACGTAACAGCACGGTAAGTTTTACGAGTCTAGGTGTTTCTTATCAAGTTGACTTGAGTTTAGTTTATGTTTTTGAGTGCAGCAATAAAAGTTAATAATGCATGGTTGTTACGCTTAAAAGTTATGAATACCATGTTGTCACACTTGCATGGTGGGGGAATAATCCATCCAATTGATCAGTATCTCTGCACAATCTTGAAGTAGATAAGCCCCACTTCATTGTTTTTGGTACAATATTGAGAAATTGTTATTTATTAATCTACTAGCAAAAGTAAACCACACTTTGTGCTATTTAATAAATCTTAGAAACTTGCCTTGAATTTTGTTTAAAGGTTTCTGAAGTTAAATATAATAATAATGCACTTAATGAGTTAAACAATTTACTAGGAATATAAAGAAATGTATTAATAAATATTCTACTCAATGATGAAAATTCTTGAGCTACCTTACATATTATCAGAATTTGCATTGTTGATAACGGCATTTGCCTGAGAGTAGATTGAAAAGTCAGTATAGGTCATGATAGGGTGAAGGTTAGGCATGTTCTGATGGCTGGTGTGCAGGAAACGGCTGAAGCTGGACCCCGAGGAGCAGGAGGAGGGCCCAACGGTGCAACGTCGTCTACTGGCCTACAAGGTGCGACAGTTGCATGAGAGCAGGGATGTCTACACCGAGCTGCTAGCCGAGCTCTTCTTCCTGCAGGTGAGTTACCCTCAGTCTCGTTCAGAAGAACCTCCACCTTGTAGGAAGTGTCAAGGAGTGTTCTGTTCATTTAGTCTAAGACTAAAATAAAGAAGAAAGTAAAGGGAAGTTAATAACTTATGTGTGAACTTCTTTTTTTCGTCTTTATTTTGATAGTAATACCGCTTACTAGTCAGAAGATTAAATTTTCATTTCATAAAGGTTACCTTTATTTAAAATACATAGGTTAGCCCAGGGCTAAATTTGTTGATTTTGGTTGTTGCAATAAGCAAAAGCAACAAATTTAGCCCTACCCCGGGCTAACCTTAAACCTCATCTATGCAATTGGGTGATAGTTTGTCCAATCTAAACTCTTCAACTATGGTTCCAAAAAGGTAATTTTAATTCCTTTTTAATACAGTGTACCCTTTCCTTTTTATTCCTTGAACTTATTTGGAAATTTTAATAGACTGTGAAGCCTTTCTCATCTTTAGAGTTTCATGCAATATTGCTGTTCCTCTGACAAGAGAAAGGAAAGTAAATTGTGAGCAATTACCAACCAGAATAGCCTTCTTGCTTTGTCTGGGTGTAGTCTCCACAACATTTACATTATTTAAATTTAATGTGTTACTATTTGTTTTTCAAAATGTACAACTAATTTATTACATTTAGCTTCTATGAGGGGAAAGGGGTTCAAACGATGCTAGACTAAAATTAAAATCTGTCAAGAATCATGCTAAATTTTATCAACCCAACCATTTTAAAGCATTAAATGTTCAGAAGTCAAGTTTTACTTCATTCGCTAACTCGTTTGACTTCTTGTTTATATGTACAATAAATACTATGATTTTTGAACTCTTCTGATGGTAGCGGTATTTTGGTTATTTAGGCGGGAGGAAACATGATGGATTACCACTCCTGGCGAAAGAGGCCCCCCACGCAGCAGTACGCTGAGTTCACTCGCAGCAAGCGTCTCGACGAGGATGAGGGAGAGCTGGAGAGACTAGGGGTGATGGCAGAGCTGAGGGTCGCCGGACCAGGAGCTACACCTGTGGCAGTCTCTACCCAGTTGCCAGCCGCAGTCGCACAGCTAAGCCAGCAGGGTGAGTTCGATTCACTAGACCTCCTTGGATTCCTTGGATTATGTTTGGGCAGTGTTGGAGTTTCAGGGCATGAGTTTGAAGATTTTAAATTTCATTTTCCTGCCTTTATGAAAAGAATCGGTGGTTTGTGCGTTTGTCGTGACCATGAAACGCTATGTCATTTCTTGCTGTAATATGGTATCTCCTTGTCTATAATATATTTCTAATTAAATTACTCAAACCAGGAAAATTATATTTGGCAGTTTTTGATCCCTGATATCTTCAAAATTTAACGCTTGGTGGCTTTAAATCATTTTTCTTTTCCTGTTTTTTTTTTTTTTTTTTTTTTTTTTTTTTTTTTTTTTTTTTTTTTTTTTTTTTTTTACAAAAAACAAGTAAAGTCTTTTTCACATGTTACCTTGTAAAATATAGATCAGCGGGAAAGCCCACACAAACTGACCAAGTGCTGCAGCTCTGCAGCCATATCGTCGCCTCAGAATGCAAGTCGCGTAAGTACAAAAAAATTTGATGCAACTTTGAACCTTATTTCAATTTAACTTAAAGCTCAAAGTCCCATCAATTTTTTTTTTACTTACACGACTTGCATTCTGAGGCGACGATATCACAACAGCCATTTGTAACATTAATTATCAACAATTTTTTGAAAGTTTGAAACTAATAAGTTTTGTATGTAAATTGGTAACAAAAAATAATGAACGTATTTAATTTGTGTGCGAGTCATAAAATTTTATGCTACTGTATTTACGTGATGGTCGATTTCGTCACTGTTTTGTATGTGATGTATGTATGGTGGTGTACATAAGCCTGATGGTCGTGGCTCCTTGGTCCCCCCACAGGCCAGGTCCCAGGCAGACCACAGGGAGGCCGACACGGCATGGTGTATGCGCCCCGCCCCTCTGCCAACCCCTCTTCTGTGCCCCCCTCTATAGCAGCTCCAGGGACCAGCACCGCCTCTGCTGCACCCCTTGTCCCAGGTAGCATGCATGCACTCTACATTCTCCTTACCTCCTCTATTTTCTTTCTCTGTGTGTCGCATGTGCCTGTTTCATATTGCCTCCATTTCATGTAGTGAATTATTAATTTGTTGTACAATTTTGTATACCAAATTGCTTTTAAAATAAATTGAGAGCTTGATTGTGATTGTCAAGCTCTCAATTCTATGTTAAGTATTTTATATGTTTGTTGTAAATTGTACAATACAGTATTTAAAATTTCTGTTATCATTCAGTGTCTTATTAGCATATGATTTTTATATACTTTTTATTCGTGTAGCATTTATTTTAAACACCAATAATATAATCTCATAATTTCTTTAAAAAAAAAAAAAAAAAATGAAAGCTTTGGTAAAACTTCCGTGCATTGAAACCTGTAGGTGTCCCCCGCATCATATGGTTTGTAAAAGCTCGTATATTATAATTATGTCAATTCTTGATTGCTATTTTGGCTTGACCTTAAAAATTTTTGTTCATGCTCAGTACTAATTGTTTTCAAAGTTTTGAAAACATAACTACTGTACATGCTATAGTTCTAATCAATCATTTTTCGTAATATAAACTTCTTTTATATTTTGCTTACTGAGTATAGTTAATGCATTTGTATTTGTTTGAGTTGTTTAATTGCGAGTCCAGTGATCAAACCATTGCAGAGTTAATGCTAATTTTTTATATTGTTACACTGATACATCCTGTTGTAAATATTGCTTCTGAACCAGCTTAATTACTGGGCTCTCAATTGTTCCTAGATACTTTTCAACTATGGGATCCATCCACATACCTGACCAAATTGTTCAAATTTATGTTAGATGTAGTCTTTGTAGTGTTACATCAAGTAGACTAAAATGTATGGTTGTGTGCATGGCCTCTAGTATTGAGATGCTCTTCTAGAACTTTATCTAGGTCATTATGTTATCTTAACTTGCCTGTATTGTGTCTCAGGTGGTCTGCCGCTCTCTCCAGTAATCTCTGGCCCTGCTGTACCGGGTGGGAGTGGCCTCACATCAGCTGCCAGTGCCGCAGCTGCCAGTGCTGCTGCAAGGGCTCTAGCAAGCTCCTCAACATCAAGACCTGGACCGTCCACCCCAGGACCTTCCTCGGCACACCCTAAACAGTCAACCCAGAGGCTGCCGCAGTTGATGGGGCCCGCAGCAAGACAGCACACACGACAACACTCAATATCAGCTGTGTATGACACCAGCCTGGGTAGCCAGGAACAGATAGTCGAGAAGGCAAAGCAGGTGTGTACTCTAGAAAGTCTTGAAATTCATATATTGACACTCAAAAATACTGTAGTCGTTGGCAAAGAAAATTAATATATTTTTTTTTTTTTTTTTTCAATTTTTTTTCTTTTTTTATTATTTCATTTGTATTATTTATTTATTTTTCCATAATAATTCAATTCTCTGCAATTCTCATACAATGTTGGTTATAGAGTTGAAGACATGATGGTGAAAAACATGTTAGACTATTGAAATTTTGTGATAACAAATTTACAACTGATCTTCAATTTCATCTTAAAGAAAATAAATTCTCTAAAAATGGTAACTTTTGCTTTGAGTGAGAATAAAATTTGACGGTATAGAACAAAAGTCTCAGTAAGCCCCTAATTCTGTGCCTCAACATGCTATATTCATCATTACCTTGCTTGCAGGAGGCGTATGTCATGTCCAGAGTGACAGAACTGCAGCGTGAGGGTCTGTGGTCAGAGCGCAGGCTACCCAAGGTGCAGGAGCCAGCGAGGGCAAAAGCACACTGGGACTACCTTCTAGAGGAAATGGTGTGGCTTGCAGCAGACTTTGCTCAGGAACGAAAGTGGAAGAAGGCTGCAGCTAAGAAGGTACTTGTCATGTAAATTCTTTTAGCAGAAAAATAAGTCATGTTTAACATGGGTGTAAATAAAATGATGGTTCAAAAACATGTTAGACTTATGATCATAATGATTTTAACATATCCTACTGATTTTCATAACACCCATAGGTTATAGTCATGTAGCTGCATTCA
Source organism: Siphlonurus alternatus (assembly GCA_949825025.1). Lineage (NCBI taxonomy): Eukaryota > Metazoa > Arthropoda > Insecta > Ephemeroptera > Siphlonuridae > Siphlonurus > Siphlonurus alternatus. The sequence continues at coordinate 17,039,885 of OX463779.1, read as the reverse complement.
AAAATACAAACTGTTCAATTTGACCTAACGTTGAATATTTCACATTTTCAGTGTGCCAAAATGGTGCAGAAGTACTTCCAAGACAAGGCCGTGCAGGCTCAGAAAGCAGAGAAAAACCAAGAACTAAGACTCAAGAAAATTGCCTCATGTATTGCAAAGGAGGTCAAGACTTTTTGGGGAAATGTTCAAAAGGTTGGTACTGTATTCATTTTTAAGTGTCAACCTTTCTCATCTTTAGAGTTTCATGCAATATTGCTGTTCCTCTGACAAGAGAAAGGAAAGTAAATTGTGAGCAATTACCAACCAGAATAGCCTTCTTGCTTTGTCTGGGTGTAGTCTCCACAACATTTATGTACATTCATTTTTATTTTGTAGTCTTACAACATTACTATTACAAGTTAATATAATAGTGTTGTAGAACATTTTAACTTTTTTAGACTTTTTAGGGACATTATTAGAAAACAAACCTTATTTAAAATTAATATGAAATTTTTTTGTACTGTTAACTTTGCTATTTTATTGATATTGTTAGAAATTTAGATCTAAATTATTAGTGATTTCCCGCCTTTGACATGTTTCATTTGTGGTTGTAGCTTGTAGAGTACAAGCACCAAACCATTCTTGAGGAGAGACGACGACAAGCCTTGGACCAACACCTGAGCTACATCGTTGACCAGACAGAAAAGTACTCTTCATGGCTTGCCGAGAGCATGGGCAAGTCTGGGGGCCAGCAGTCACGGCCAGAGTCCAAAGCCAATAGCCTAACGCAGTCTGGAGAAACCTCAACACCAGAGCAGCGAAACCTCTCTGATGGTAATTATTGATAAAATCCCATAATTATTATGTTAGTGATGGAGATATGATGCTGATAAAACATGTTAGACTATTGAATTTCTGTGATAACCCACTTTTCACTGATCTCCACAAAGCCTTTTTATGTTCTTCTAGTACCGATACCATTGAATAAAATAGCAATTGAACACTTTGCTAAGTAATTTTCAAATTTAAATTAAATTAAAAAAATGTTTGTCCAACATTTTTTTTTATATTTTTTTTTTTATATATAGGATTGTTAGATTAAGTTAAATATTTTAAAATATAATATACATATTATATTAACACACAATCTAGTCCTTTCAGGAAGCTTCAATCGCTGCAACAAAAATCTTCTTACATTCTACGAACCTTTATTTATTTATTTTTTTTTTTTTTGAAATTTTGCAATCTCAACGCAGAGAATGCTGTTGATTCCTATTGATGACCAACTTTTTATTTCAGGCGAGTTTGAACCTAACCAGAGCTCAAGCGATGATGAGGAGACAATCGCCCGAGCAGAGGCTGAAGATGCTGGTGAGGAGCAGAGTGAGGAGTTGAAGCTGCTTGCTCTCGAGTCAACGCTGCCCCTGGATGACGTCATCAAGTCCCTACCTGCGGAAGTGCGCGAGGCTGTCAAGAGGGGACAACCTGCCTCGTCAGCGCCTGCTCCAGCACCCAAGACTGAGCCCAAAGAGGTGAATTTGAAATATTTAGTTCATTTAATATTACCTGGCAAATAAAAATAATAAGAGGAAATAGAGAGATACGAGCTACCACTTGCAATAAACTTTTTTAAATTTAAATGTACTTGTAACATTACAAATTTTGGTGGGTTTCAATTAGCTGTTTTATCTTCATTGATATGTAATTTCCTCTGCCCAACATAAAGCAATGTGTACTGCATGCTTTATGCTTTATATTTCAGTAGGAAGAGCAAAAAATTCCTTGAAAACACCACTCTGGCTTTATGCTAGCAGAGGCACCTAACTTGGAAAACACTACACAATAAATATTAAACTAAGGCGAATCTTTTTTTATGGGATAGAAAATAAAATGAGACTTCATTTTGCAGGATGGTAAAACCGAGGATGGTGACTTTGACGCATCTGACGAAGACTCTTCTGATGATGAGGCAACAATTCAGGAGCAGGAGAAGGCTGAGAAGAATGTTGATCACAAGCAGGAGCTGGCACAGCTCACGGTGAGTTAAGAACTTCAGAATGTGCTATCCAGTGTATTGCCAATAATTGGTAGAGCATAATGATGAAACTACTAGATAGGGACATCTGATGTACACTGATTGCAATATCTACGCTGAATGCTCAAAAAAAACAATGATAATAGAACACTGACCTAAAATAATGTATTTTCACTACTATTTTTCTGTGGTTATTGTCATTTTAAAATTGTTAACAATTAACAGGAGGATAACAATCTCTCGGTGGAAGAGCTGATGGCCAAATACGGTCGTCCTGGTGACCCAGACTTGAAATCCGAGCAGGCCTCGGAGAACGAAGAGGACGACCAGAAAGACGGTAGCTCAGAGGGCTCCGACTCTGATGACCAGGAAGACGATGGCAGTGAGGCGCAGAGTGATGAAGAAGAGGAGGAAGCAGAGAGCAGCAGTGATGATGATATTGCCCTCAGTTCACTGCTGGAGGATAAGGTGAGAGCAGTGCAGAAATTTGAAATTGTAGATGATTTATTTTCTTATAAGATGAATTTAAAATTTAAAAAAAAATAAAGAAATAAAACTTGATAAAATATTTCTGTCTGTTTATTATAATTAATCAACTTGGCTGGAAGTAGGGATATCAATATTTAGGAGTACGATTTGTTGGATTTTATAACTTCAAAGCTATAAATAAATGCGTCAAGACTATATAACTTAACTTGCTATCTGTATCCTCTGCCCAACACAAAGCTAGGTATACTGCCTGCTTTGTGCATAATATTTCAGAAGGAAAATTAAAAAATTCCATGAAAACACCACTATTGGCTTCATGCCAGTTGAGGCACCTAACGTGGAAAACAAATTATTGCAAATAAAGTGAAATGTCTGTTGAACTCTCTTCACAAATAGTTACACTCTGTTTATATTTCCAGAAGGGTATCACCGATGTTGACAAATTGGCCCATACAGTTGAAGAATATCAACCTACTGGCAACACCCTCTCTTCCACAAAAGTAAGTGCTTTATTTTGTTCCTTCATTCAACAGTTTGATCTAACTTATGCTCTTGTTAAAGGTTGAGACGAAAGTTCCATTCCTGCTGAAGCATGAGCTACGAGAGTACCAGCATGTTGGTCTAGAGTGGCTCGTGACGATGTACAACAAGCGTCTGAACGGAATCTTGGCAGACGAGATGGGTCTAGGCAAAACCATACAGACCATCGCTCTGCTTGCACACCTCGCCTGTGATAAATGTAAGTTGTCTTAGCATTACAAATAACTTGGAACAGGATACTTAATAATAATAATGATAATATTTGTTTATTGGGTTAAGTAATACAAAAAAATGGGGGGAAAGACATGAAAAAAAAACAAACAAACAACAACAAAACAAGAGATGACTTAAGAGCAAAAATAAGTAAATACATAATAAAAAAAAATATGAATACATAACCCAAACGGTGGTATGAAAAAGGTATAAAACCCATGCATAATTAATATATTATATATGATCAACCGCCAATAATTATGATTATAATTATATATGATACTTGGGTGTTGTCTTTTAATTGTTAACAAATGAAGCTTTTAAAAATAAAATTATCATAAAAAGTAGTTACTGGCTTGCTGATTATACAACAATAATGTTTGTTTTCTTTGTTCTCAGGTATATGGGGGCCTCACCTCATCATTGTGCCCACTTCTGTTATGCTCAATTGGGAGATGGAGTTCAAGAAATGGTGTCCAGCTTTTAAAATACTCACCTATTACGGAACACAAAAAGAGAGGAGACTTAAACGAACTGGTTAGTATTTTATTTATTTCATGTCAATGACTCGTGCATTTTATAAATAGCTTGTCTGTATTGTCATTATTATTATTTTTCAGGTTGGACAAAACCAAATGCATTTCATGTATGCATCACATCTTACAAGTTAGTGATACAAGACCATCAAAGCTTTAGGAGAAAAAAATGGAGGTACCTGATATTAGATGAAGCTCAGAACATAAAGAATTTTAAATCACAAAGATGGCAGTTGCTACTAAATTTCCAAAGCCAAAGGCAAGTTCCGCAGCAAATCTGTACAACCTTGTCAAGTTCGATGTCCAATATTATTTCAGTGCCAGGTCAGAAGCTCTGTCTAGCTCAGCACAGTAGTGAGAATAAAAACTCTGGTTTCAAAATTTTACGGTAAAAACTACCGAGAATGTTTCCAAGTACAGTAACCACAAATTTTCTGTGAAATTTGTGATATTAAAAAGGGGTTTTAAGCGCAAAGTTTTTTTTTTTTTTTTTTTTTTTTTTGGTAGATCTTTCTCATCTTTAGAGTTTCAAGCTATATTGCTGTTTCTCTGACAAGAGAAAGAAAAGTAAATTGTGAGCAATTACCAACCAGAATAGCCTTCTTGCTTTGTCTGGGTGTAGTCTCCACAACATTTACATAACTTGATTTTCATAATATTATTTTTTTGTATTTGTTTCATGTGATTTTTTACTGTCTTATTCAAGTTGCATGATATTCAATAAAACAATTCGTTTCATTCTATGAAATAACCAAGTAAAATTGTATTTTAAATGCCTGCAATGGGAAATTGTTCTACAATGTAGTACATAATGAAAGTGATGTTAAGTTTGTACAGTAGTACTAAAATTATATATCGAATAATACGCTGTTACCTTTTTTCTTTTTATATATATATTAAAATCCATGTTAGTTCCTTGTGAAAATCTCGCTCCTCCCTTGTGTTAGTATATTTTGGAATAGGAAGGAATTTATTCCATCTTTAGGATTACATAATGTAGAAAGTGATTACATTATTATATCTCAATGTGTCATGAGGGTAGATATCTAATTAAAGTGATAGCATTGATCCTCTCCCCTTAAATTTATGTTATTTGCAAGTGCTGTGCAATTGTTATTAACTTCTCGTGTATGTGCAGGCGATTACTGCTGACTGGCACACCACTACAGAACAGCCTGATGGAGCTTTGGTCTCTCATGCACTTCCTAATGCCAGACGTCTTCCAGTCACATAGAGAGTTCAAGGAGTGGTTCTCAAACCCAGTCACCGGCATGATTGAGGGCAACAGCGAGTACAATGACAGCATCATCAAGAGACTGCATAAGGTGTGATGTGATTTATTCTCCTTTGTAATTTTGAAATCAAGTCTTGGCAAAAAATTTCTATCATATCCTTTGAATGTTGCATCATCGATCGGTTGCTACATATTCTGTATGATAACCTTTGCAATGATGCTAGATTAATATGGCAGGCTAACAGCATGTTCATAGCCCATATTTGGCGTGTCCATTCCTGAAACTGCCTACATTTATATTTTTCTTGTATTTTTTTTTTTTTTTTAGCTTAAGGGTAAGATAACACGAACAATCGATTGTTGTAGTCCCATTTGATTAACATGCAAACCTTAGCAACCTCATAATAATTCTGAATTTTTTTTTAGGGGGAGTTCTTGGCATTAAAAAAATATGGAGAAAATTTCAAAACAATCGGACGATCCAATTTATTCAAATGAATTTTTTAAATTTTCAATATAGGGCTTTCCCATGGAGACCGAAACTAAAAAAATTGGATCGTCCGATTGTTTGAAATTTTTTCCATATTTTTTTAATGCCAAGAACTGTCTCTCAAAAAAAAATCAGAATCATTATGAGGTTGCTAAGGTTTACATGTTAATCAAATGGGACTAACAACAATCGATTGTTCGTGTTATCTTACCCTTAACAGTTATATGATGGTGGTGCATGGATCAATCCACTCTATATACCATACAGTGTGATCTAAAACTAACTCTTTGTTTAGGTTCTTCGGCCATTCTTGTTGAGACGGTTGAAATCTGAAGTCGAACGCCAGCTTCCAAAGAAGTACGAACATGTTGTGATGTGCAGACTTTCTAAACGTCAGAGGTTTCTTTATGATGACTTCATGTCGAGAGCAAAGTAAGTCCACATTCATTCTTACTAGTATGAATATATGCTATAAATGTTTTCTTTATTCTCACAGAACAAGAGAAACTCTAGCTACAGGCAACCTTCTAAGCGTCATAAATGTTCTTATGCAGCTGAGAAAAGTTTGCAATCATCCTAATTTGTTTGAAGTTCGGCCAACTATTTCACCTTTCCAAATGGAGAGTATTAACATGCACATTCCGTCCCTAGTCTGTTATGCACTTGAATATGATCCTCTCAAGGTAATGAGTTTTTGACATTAAATATATAAAAAAACTTTTTATATTAATATCATTTCATTATCTTTCAGCATGTATCTCTGAATGCCCTGAATCTTCGTAGAATTGAGTTTGAAAACACAATTACTGCCTATATGGCACATAGAATTCGGAGGTTCGCGACTCCTCGTCGGCTGATAGAAGAGGTTGACTTGCAGCCTACGCCTCCGCCTCCATGTCCCAAGGGGAAGGTTCGGCTCAACGTTAGGGCAACTCCCCCCCAGCCTCCACCTGTAGTCCAAACTCCACCAAAACCTGCCGTCATGCAGGCCTTCCCGGGTACCTCTCCAGTGCTGAAGGCCTTGTCTGGACAGACGCAGGGTGAGTGTGCTGAGGCTTCGGGATCACTTCAGCATGATAACAATATGCTATCTCACTTAAAATGTTGTTGGAACTTATGTTTTAGGATTTGTGATTTATCATCGTTTTTAGTAGGAAATCCCATCATATTTTGCATTTTATGTTAATTTGCTAAACTTAATTTAGCCTTTTTTTTTTAAGTCTAGAGGTAATTTATTTTTAATATAATAATTTTTTTATTAAATTTAAACACAAATAATGTACGTAAGGCATGAAATTAAATGTTTAATGGCAAGGTGAAGCTAAACATAGGTTTTTAAAAAAAAAAAAAAAAAGGCCCCAACCTCTTTAATTTTTTAGGAAGTTTCCCCCTCCCCCCTCTTTATATTGGACAAGACATAGCTGACGTCCAACTTTCTTGTGTTGTGCAGGTGGTGTGATGCTGAGGGTGACTGGAGGATCACCATCCCAGGGCTACTCTGTACAGCTTGTATCACATTCTGAGGGTGTCAGAGGTAAGAGAAATTTTACTATGTTCTTCTGTAAAATAGAATTGTTTGCATAAGGTACTATAACAGTAATCTTGCTAGCCGCTACATAATAAGATAAACTAGACCTTGTTGTTGCTGTATTGAACTTGGTTGCATCATCGATCGGTTGCTACATATTCTGTATGATAACCTTTGCAATGATGCTAAATTAAAAAGGCAGATTAACAGCATGTTCATAGCCCATATTTGGCATGTCCATTCCTGAAACTGCGTGCAAATAATGTTTTCATGTGAACTGTTTTTTATGTTGTTGTGATATTTATTAATATTTATTTACAGGGTTTTATAAGTAAATGTTTAAAAATTGAAGCTGTTTTTTAAGCATACTACAGTACCATCTTAACAAAAATTTGTTGAACGCAGTTCAACCTACTTCAAAAATCTCAAACAGATACATGTTGATTTTTTTTTGTCCTCTCTACCAATGTTTCTGGGTAAGAATTTTCTAACTCTATCCCCCTTTTGTTACAGCTATCCCGATAGCCACTTCCACCACCCCCAACACAACGGTGGCCCCTGCTCCCACAAGCAGCAACCCAGCCCCTATGACCCAGGCGGTTGTGGTAACCACTGCTGCAAGACCTACAATGACCATGACTGCCCCAATGGTAAGCACAGGCCAGCAGGAGGCAGCCTCGCCCGTCCTGCAGAGAATATCAAGGCCGGCAGGGTTTGCCCAGCTGGTCCAGACTGCCACGGGCAAGCACATACTGCTGACCTCCTCACCCCAGCCTATCCATCACACACCTGTGGTGACACCTGGAGCAGGCACGGTCGCTGGCAACACCACAGGTTAGTACATAGGATAATTTGCCATTGTAATCTTTATTTTTCTCAAATATTTAGATTGGAGAAAAGTAGTAAACCCTTATAGGAACTAGTCAATGCTTTTTAGGGCAAGTTTTAGTGCCGATAATTTTTTATTTCTGCTATTAATAATTTAAATGAACTAAGTGTACAGTATGCACTTTTTTAAAAGTCAAATACGTATTAAATCTTGCAAGTTATTTGTTTGAGTCTTAATATAACTTCAAAAATAAGAAAATAAGTAATGTTTCATTATTGTTATTCAAACTCCAAACTTGGTAATACATTCAATGAGGAAAAAACAAAAGCTACCTTACTAATTGTCCTATATTCTTGAGGATACCGGCATTTGTCTGAGGAGTGTTGCATTTTAATTCACTTTTTCTTTGTATTATAAGTAGATTTTTAACAAATTTTACTCTACATTTGGCTAAATATTGTCACAATTCTGGTTTCAGTGTTGACTTCTGGAGGTCACAGATTAACCGTGTTATCCAAACCTGCAGCTGGTGTGATAACATCCACCATCACTCCACTGAACAAAGTTCTTCCTAGCCAAGCCTCAACTTCTTCTGCTACCCCCACAACCAGTCAAAATCGACCTGTGATGAGAGTCCCACCACTTATCACCACAGTTCCAGCCTCCACCCAGCCGGTATCTCGGCCTCAGTCAACACTTCTAGCTTCTTCATCTTCACAGCCTTCTGTGGTTACAAGACCTTCTCATGCAACCTCAGCAAACATTATTCATAGTAAGAACTCTAGCATTGATGCTAGACTCTTTGCCATAACCGAGAATGTGAGGTTTAGAAAAGAACAGCCTCCGCAGCCTCAGTCCATCTTCCATCTGGTGAGTACGAATTAAAATGAGGATATTTATTCAAAGCTGAACCTGTGAGCATTGTATGATGAGATTACTAGATAGGGACATCTGATTAAATTGATTGCAATATCTAAACTGAAATGCTCCATCCATATAATATTATATTGTTAATTTTTTTTTTTTTTTTTTTTTTTTAAATACCACATAAAGGTATCACCAAGTACAAACATTTTGTGTAACAAAAATAAATAATAATTATGACAATTAAACTTATACTAGCTTCATCATTTATTACTGTGATACAAACTTTAAAGAACTGGGTCTTGCTTGTTTTAGAATGATCTTGAAGAGACATACAAGCGAGAAAGAAAGACCAAGCTGAGTAGCATAGCAACAATAAATGCACGGCGCTGTGAGTCATGTCCTCTATACGGAGCTGACTTGGTGTGTGCTCTCAACACAATGGACTCTCCTGCTGCTCCGAATACACTCTTCTCCTCCTTTCCTTGGAGTGAAGGGGAGGGGCTACTGAACTGTTTGCGAGCCCAAGTCCAGCCAACCCCAGAAGAGCTCTGGACTACCACCAATGCCCTTGCAGATGCCATTTACTCACCAGAGAGGAGGGTGCAACAGCTTATGGAAATCTTCTCGAGGTAAGTGTCGCCATAGCTTTGCTATCCTGCGTAAGAGTAATTAATATTATAATCACTAATGGCCGTAAGTTGCAGCCACCTATCCGAGAATAATCTGAGGATTATCCGTGGATTATTTACTAATTAACATTAAAATTCTTGGATAATTGTCGGATTTATCCAAGATAGGTTGGCTGCAACTTACGGCCATAAGTAATGTAAAATTTATTATTGTTAGCTTTGCTGCATGATGTTAAAATAGAACATAACTACTGTACATTTTTTGTACTGATACATAAACAGAAATCTTGTGTGGTTTTTCAATGAGGATAACACTTCAGCTACCTTACAAATTTTGTCCTAATTCTTTGAGGATTCTGGCATTTGTCTGAGATTAATCAAAGATGTCTGTTTCACTATTAATGTATGTAGTCCCTATAATCGTTACATTTATTTAATTTATCATGTGTGCTAAAAAATTCTTAATGAAATTTTCAGTCATTCATATATATATATATATTTTTTTTTTCTTTTTGATAACAATGTTGACTTTTGTGCAGGTATGTGATGTACGTCCCTCCTGTGAACGCCCCTCGACCACGTCTGCACGCCTCTCGTGCGTCACCCTCATGTGTGTGGTCTGAGCTTCGTCTGCAGGAGCAGCTGTGTGTGGAGCTGGCCCCTCGTGCCCACTTGTTGCACCCGGTGGCTAGCGCCATGGCAACACAGTTCCCAGACCCCCGCCTTATCCAGTATGACTGTGGTAAGTCTTAGCTTTAAGAAGAGCTACTGCAGTGTAATGCCTCTTTGGCCAAAAATAGTTCTTATTTTTTTAATATTTGTTATAAAATATAAAGCCATAAGGTTGTCAATAAATTTATTACCATTTTTCATATTGCCTTCAAAAATTATTCATTCCTAATTTATTTTCCACCGTCTACATTTACATGCTGTTAGTACTTATGATTTATGATGTACTTTTGTGTGTCCAGGCAAGCTGCAAGTACTTGAGAAACTACTTCGTCAACTGAAGGTTGGAAGCCACCGAGTTTTAATCTTTACCCAGATGACGAGAATGCTGGATGTTCTGGAGGCCTTCCTTAACCATCAGGGTCATATCTACCTGCGACTAGATGGCACCACCAAAGTTGACCAGCGGCAGGTCAGTTCCCAACTTTTTATATTCAATTCAAAGGCACCAAATCCCTAATAGCTGTCCGGTCTTTGCTGTGTCAGCCTGGAACTGGTGCCAGAGCATAAAGCAAACTGCAGAATGTGTCAGCCTGATTTTAGGGGATGCATTTCGAAGTTTGCACACAAGAATTTTATACTGAATGTGTTTAGGTTTGCTAGGTTTTCTAGTGTGTTTGCTTACAATGAAATTTCCTTTCAGGTTCTTATGGAGAGGTTCAATGCAGACAAGCGGATATTTGCATTCATTCTGTCAACACGCTCTGGTGGAATAGGTGTGAACCTAACTGGAGCAGACACGGTGGTTTTCTATGACAGTGACTGGAACCCAACAATGGATGCACAGGCCCAGGACAGATGTCATCGAATAGGACAGACTCGCGATGTCCACATTTACCGGTACGTAGTTACTGTAGACAGCTGATCAGCAATAAAAGGACAGAAGAATACTGATAAAATAAACTTTTTCACACTTCTGAAATATGTTTGTTGGTCTCTATTTTTAAAGCAAAAACTTTGCTATGTATTATGAATGGCTTTTAATCTATGATGATAAAACCTAGCTACCTTAAATTTACTTATGAATTATTTTGATATGAAGGCATTTGTCTGAGATTAATATTATATTCTCTTCAATTGTTGAAGTTATATAATAATATACGGTCAGAATTTATTAAATCATGAAGATTTTGTTTTTACAAAAAAACTTACAAATTTTCTCTCTTTTATTGGCAGCCTTGTCAGTGAAATGACAGTGGAAGAAAATATTCTGAAGAAAGCCAACCAAAAACGACTGCTAGGTGATCTTGCTATTGAAGGAGGCAACTTTACCACTGCTTACTTCAAGAGTGTAAGTTTATCATTTCCCCAACTTTGCAAAATTTGTGGTCTTTCAAAGCTTTGTTTATGCATGAAATGGTGGCATTCCTTGCCAACAGCTCTCTCTGACAACAATGTGTGTGGAGAATGATTATTACAAGAAATTTAATTAAATTATTATATATTTAGGCATATTTTTGTTAAAGCATGCTAGAAAAATATCAATTTTAGGACTAGTTGTATGTGATTAATTGATTGATTTTACCGTTTTGTTTTAACACGATTTAACAAGAAAATAGTAAAAACTGCACAAATGATGATATTACTAGATAGGGACATCTGATTTTCATGACTGTAGTATCTACGCTGATGTGCCTTTTACTATCTAAATTTTTGCAAACATTAAATATCAATAACTTTATATTAAAATATACTTTTATTACTATATTTACTCTTTACTTTACGTATCTGCATGCAACCCAAATAAGTCTATTTACTTTTTAATTCTATTTATTATTATAATTTGCTGAATCTGCATGCATCCCGAGTAACATTAATTATTTGCTAATGAAAAGTTTTTGTTTAGTCGACCATTCAAGAGCTGTTCAACGTTGACGTGAGTGAGAACGATGCCTCTCTGCGCATGGCTGAGGTGCTGGACGGCAATGCAGATCGAGAGAGAAGCCGACAGCAAGCTGCCAGGGACAGGGAAGCTGAGGTGGGTACCTGCTCTCTACAAACAAGCCTGGTGCAAGAAATTTCATTCCAATCGGCAATGGAACCAATTAGGTGAAGGGGGGACTTCGTATGGAATTGAGTTTGTTTGGGCACCTGTAGTATTGTAGGGGAGGGGGAAGGGGTCAAATGCTGCATTGTAATAAATAATAATTTAAAAAAAAAACTATCATTGGGTAAGTGGGCAATTTTAAAAAGCACAAATGATGAAATTACTAGATAGGGACATCTGATTTCAATGATTGCAATATCTACGCTGATGTGCTTCATTTTATGTTATATTTAATTGTTTTATAAATTCATAACCCTGTGTTAGTTTAGCTTTATTAATTAGCAAAAGTAGCATACTTATTAATTACTAAAATTTAATGTTACATACTGTAATGGAAATATCCACATTGATAGTTACGTTCTTTTCTAGTATTTAATCTAGAAGTTTATTACATATTATTATAATCATTCTTTCCTGTTTTAAGTAATCAAACTATGTTGTAGGCTCAGGGGTTGTCTGTTCCTGAAGACCGAGCTGCCATCACCAACCTGGAGAGCGTTCTCGCTGCTGCGGAGGATGAGCCAGACGTCCAGGCGGCACGCACTGCCAGGGCTGAAGCAGCTGCAGAGCTTGCTGAGTTTGATGAGAATATCGCTCTGGAGGACTCCGAACAGACGCCCCAGACCTCTGCTGCAGCCAGCCAGCAGGCGGGAGGCAGCAACAACGAGGAGCTCAGCAAGGCGGAGCAGGAGGTGCAGAGCATTGTTGAGAAGGTGAGCCAACAGTCTCCAATGTTACTTTGTCAGGACTTTTATATGAAAAATTAGTAAAAAAATTTCATATTAAATGAATTATTATTAGTAAGGGTAAGGTAACATGGATCAGCTGACCCAACGCTAAAAAAAATTCCACACATGAAAATTATGAAAAAAAATTAAAATGTTCTCCTCTACATCCCCTATCAGTGGCTAAAATATCAGGTATCATTTTCTACTATTCTGTAACTATTATATATAATTTGTATGTGTGTTTATTATGTTCTATTATTATTCTATAATGTGTATTTCTAATATTATTCCATATGTACACTTTTGTGTTTAAAGTAAAGTGCGCGCTAGAAAAAAAAGTTGAGTTAGTATTTTCTAAAAATAGTTCAAGTAGTCCTCCATATCAAACCAAAATTCAAAAAATTCTATCTCAAATAGGTTTGCCAGAAAAAAATTCCAAAGTCAGAGTGAACGCGTCGCTTAACATGGGGCCTTACCTGACAAAAACCCTCGAATATCTCGAAAAAATACACCGTTAGGTGGTATGAAAAAAATATTATTATTAGTCTTTTATTAAACACAGAAAGTGTACATATTAACAGCACTAGAAACATACATTATAGAAAAACATTACAATAGAACACATAAAACATACAAAACATATATAATAGTTACAGAATAATAGAACAATAGAAAATGATAATAAAACAATATAAAATAAAATAACAGATGATACTAACAGCCTGTTACATCATAATAATAATATATCATATATATAATCACATATATAAAACAAAATATGACATAGAAAATAGATAGAATAAAAAACTTATTGCTTCATTGCTATTCAAAATCTATAGACTATATGAAATCTCCCCTGGCATAATCGCTAATAGGCTTAATTCTAGATTTACAGATATTTAAATGATATTGGCTACAATATTCATTACATAATTTACATACACAAGATTGTTCAGCTTTATGATAACCAGAAGATTTACAAATTAGATGGTGGAAGCCGTGAACAGCCTGGCGAGTTAAAACATTTCTAACATTGGATCTATCCAATTGGGGCAGACACCAGTGTTTACATGTCATAGCATCAGTGCTGTAAAACTCAGGATTAATATCCTGAGCTTTTTGATTCCTGACAGCTATAAAATTGGAATATTGATCTGTCGTTGGAAGTTTAAACATTTCTTTGATTTCTGTAATAAAATAATTGGAATCTATCAGTTTATAGGCCAGTCTAGTTTCGGTAAATTTTGACAGACACAGTAATCTTTTAACAAACATGGCTTTTACTGATTCTAATTTATCAAAATCGGATACAGATAAATGAGGCCATACAATTTCAATACCATAAGTAGCCACAGGGGCGACTTTTAAATTGAATAGTTTGAGCCCTGTTTTGACGGATAGACCAGACAGCCCTGAGATAGTGTACATAACAGTGATAGCGTTCTTACATCTTTCTGTTATATGTTTAGAAAAAGAATGCCCTGTCATTTGAAGTATTATGCCAAGATATTTAAATGAATTTAGAAATTCAATCTTTTGACCGTCACAATAAATTTCATCGTTTTTGCATAACGGTCCGCCTCTTCTAAACTTAACAACCTTGGTTTTCTCTGTGTTAATTTCTAGACCATTTGTTTTGGCCCAGATAGATAGATTATTTAGCGCTTTTTGTAGCTTGACTTTGCTCTTTGAAAAGAAAAAAATATAGTGATGTTCCCAAGCTTTAACCAAAAACCGATTAAAAAAAAATTCTCTCGAATCCATTTTTCCGTAAAAAAATCAAGAAAATCTACCATGTTAATTCCCATAAGATTTTTTATTATTTTTTTACGGAAAAATGGATTCGAGAGAAATTTTTTTTAATCTGTTTTTGGTTAAAGCTTGGGTCATAGAACATCACTATATTTTTTTCATACCACCTAACGGTGTATTTTTTCGAGATATTCGAGGGTTTTTTGTCAGGTAAGGCCCCATGTTAAGCGACGCATTCACTCTGACTTTGGAATTTTTTTCTGGCAAACCTATTTGAGATAGAATTTTTTGAATTTTGGTTTGATATGGAGGACTACTTGAACTATTTTTAGAAAATACTAACTCAACTTTTTTTTCTAGCGCGCACTTTACTTTAATAAAAGACTTACAATAAATATCAGGTATATAAATTCGAGCTAGTTTTTGAGTTATGAATTTTTAAAGTTGACTACTTTAACATGGAGTTTTGAGTTTTCCAGAGTAGAGGAGAACATTTTAAATTTTTTTCATAATTTTCATGTGGGATTTTTTTAGCATTGGGTCAGCTGATCCGTGTTACCTTACCCTTAAGATCACTACGTAATGTAATGACAACTGCAACTGATGAACGAGTTTAATTAATTTAACAAAGATGAATTCACAGTAGGACTTTTTGCTATTTTACCAGCAAAGCAATATTTTGTTTGTTGCTATTTCTTTATTTACAGTGATGTTTCTATTTTGTAGCTGACCCCAGTTGAGCGCTACGCCATGAAAGTTGTTGAGGAGTCTGAGTCTGCATGGTCTGCAGAACAACTTGCAGCAGCCGAGGCTGAGATTGAGCAGCAGAAGCGAGAGTGGGAGCTCGGTCGTCTGCGAGCCCTTCAAGAGCAACAGCGGGAAGAGGCAGAGGAGGAGGAGCGACTTTCGGCAGCATCTCCCAGTGATATGATCACCTACTCTGGACGCGATGCTCACAATCAGGTCAATAATAAAACAAGCGTTAAAAGACAACCTGTTAGACAGAGAAGGTCAAGTAGGGGCAAGAGACAGCGTAGCTCAGGTAGTGAGAAACAACAAGAAAACGGTAATGCTAGTGAAAGCTCGAGTAGTTCAGAAGAAGATTCGGATGATGATGAAGAGGAAGAAGAAAACTCTGATTCTACTGAAGGCTTGTCTCAGTTAGTTTCTCCTACAAATTGTATTGATCCAAATAGCCCTCGTACTAGATCAAGAGGGTCTGTTAAAATAAATTTATGGACTCTTGATGTTAGCCCTATTTTACCTGGGGTTAGACCTGTTAAAACTGGCAATATAAAAAATGTAATAAAAGTTTTACCCAATTCCAACTGTACAAAGAGGACAGGTAAAGTTATTTCACAGGACAGTGATGAAAGAAGGGAATCTGAATGTAGTAGTGAGGTGGATGTTATTGGTCTATCAAACGACTCAAATTCTTCGCCCGTCGTTAAGGGTATTCCTGTTGCTGCTACTGCTGCTAAAACAACTTATACTAGGGCCAAAAGGAGATCTGATTGCAGTAATGAAGGTAATGGGCCGGTCTCATAGCCTTCGTAATAGAAGACTGATCCATTCCAAGCATTTATCACATGTTGAAATAGAAGGGATCAGTAAACGGTGCTCAATATTAATTTGTTAGTCCAATTTGCCAGTGTTTTGAATTTGACATCATTTAATTGATGTAATTTAGTTGTAATTTAATCACCGTAAATTTATGATTATTATTTATCTTTTCATTTCTTCACAACCATGACAAGTAACTGTATTGGTAATGTTTATTATTGATTATTATCAAGATATTTGTATCTAATTATAATGTTAATATTTTGTGATGCTTTTATATCCCCCCATTAGATGTCTATTCTTGCATGAGCAATTGGAAGGTCATATAAAATCAATTGATTCATGTGAAAAATCTGTA
This sequence comes from Siphlonurus alternatus, assembly GCA_949825025.1. Lineage (NCBI taxonomy): Eukaryota > Metazoa > Arthropoda > Insecta > Ephemeroptera > Siphlonuridae > Siphlonurus > Siphlonurus alternatus. The sequence continues at coordinate 17,023,339 of OX463779.1, read as the reverse complement.
TAATAGAATGTTGATAATGATCACAGCAAAGGAGTTTATATAGTTTTAGCCCAAAAGCGAGTGGATTTAACACTACACTCACATTTGCATTTCTTGTCTGCTGGTTTATGCAAGCCTCTTTGCAGCGATCACTATCAATATAGTCACTGTTGTGAAAATGTTGTATTGAGTACCGGTGATTTGTTAAATACAATGAAAATGTTGCCAAGTAATAAGCATGTGATGGAAATAATACATGATCAAGAGTTCCTGTTAAAAAGTATATAAAAATATATGGAAATTATACACCTTTTTTGTCAAATTGTAAATATTGAAACGGCTTCATTTGTAATATGTTAATATATTTTGTTTATAATGACCAATGTAGATTTTGCTTATCACTTGGCAGTGCCTACTTCTAGATAACATATAAATAAAAACAAAAAGACTTGCTGTAAACATTTCCGAGTGATATGTAATGTATTTATGGTGTGATTGGTGTCGGAGTGAATGGAAATGATTGGTTATGTGCATGGCCACGTGACAGAAAGAATCTAGTGTGTGGCATGTTGTCACTGCTTTTTGTTAAGCTGTCCGTTTGAGACAACTAATAAAATAAAAGATATGAACAAATAAAAATAAAATGTGTCTTTCCTTGCTTCAAACTATATGGGACAGTCATCTTGAAAATATAGTACACAAAATTTGATGGGTGTTATTTTTCATATGTTGTAGCAAAAAATACCACATATGGCAAATGCTGCTTGTCCAATTTTTCAAGATTACTGCCTTGTATTGTTATTTCTGGGTTTATTTCTACCAAGTAGGGTTTGACAGACAGGGTTTTTGAGCTTAGTTTTGGTGTCAAACTTTGCTCAGTGTGCTCTTGGGTAATAGTTTGGTATGGCACAGGCTTGTCATAACCTGAGACCTTTTTTTATATCGTTTCTTGTTGAGTGGCACCAAAACTTTGCCTAGCCTTGCCAAACCAAGCTTGGAGAAAGGCCAGGAATGAAGCACAGAGCAAGGATTGACATTATTACAAGCCAATTGACCTTCAGTCCCACAATGTCATTTCTTAAATACAGCTAAAAAATTTAAGTCTCTGGGTCTAGTGTTTTATGAAGATTTACAGGAGTGTACTATGCACATAAATATTAAGTTTCAACTTAAGTTCAGTTTGAGAATAATAGAGGCTTCAAGTGTTCCCTGGTGGGAAAATTTTCTCCATAAGCCACCATGTTAGAAAATTTGAATTTTTGCTCCGCAACCATTAAAACTATCAATTTGAAATCACTTCCCCACTTAGGGGTCTTCTAATAATGAATCAAGAACTTAATTTCCTCTGAAAAAAATTTTTGGTGTCAAAAAAGCAATTTTGATTTTTTTTTTTTTTTTTTTTTTTTTTTTTTTTTTTTTACCTTTGGATAGGACGTTGGGAACACCGTAAAATCAGCTGACTTGAAGCCTCCCTTGGGAAATTGTAATATATTGGTTAGATGGGAGAAATAATTTGAGGCCTGTGTCTCAGGTGCAAATTAAATGTCGGATAGAACCTTACCTTGAGGTGTTGCCTTAGTCTAGGGTCACTCAAAAGTTTAGAGAAAATGTTCACATTTAGTCATTTCTACACTTTTATAGAGTTAAAAGTGTGCTAAATCATTTTTTTTTTTTTTTTCCCCGAGAATTTAAAAAAGTGAGTTTAGTTTCTAAAAATAATTTCAATTCAGGGTAAGATAACGCGAACAATCTATTGTTGTAGCCCCATTTCATTAACATGTAAACCTTAGCAACCTCATAATGATTCTGAATTTTTTTTTTTTTTTTTCTTTTAAGAGACAGTTCTTGGCACCAAAAAAATATGGAAAAAATTTCAAAAAATCGGACAATCCAATTTTTTTAAATTTTAATTTCTTAGTTTAGGTCTCCATGGGAAAGCCCTATACTGAGAATTTAAAAAATTAATTTAAAAAAATTGGACCGTCAGATTGTTTTGAAATTTCTTCCACATTTTTTTGGTGCTGACAGTAAGAACTGTCTCTCAAAAAAAAAATCAGAATTATTATGAGGTTGCTAAGGTTTACATGTTAACTAATCAAATGGGACTACAACAATCGATTGTTCGTGTTATCTTACCTTAAGTAAATTATTTTTGAAAGGTGAAACAAACCTATTTCATCCCTAAATTTTTTATTTATTTTATATAATATATATATAATATATATATATACAGTATATTACCTTATCAGGTTTAATTTATCTATGATCAAATTAATATGAAACCCCATAAAACAGCCATTTTAAGATTGGTGGTTAAAGTACTGTTTCGACCAACTCGATCCTTACTCTTAGTCAGGGGAATAAGAGGAAAAATCGCGCGTTTAGTGAAGAAAGCATAAATTTTTTTTTGGTGGTAGAGTTCACCCCAAAGATCAATTTTTTTGGCGGAGTCGCGCGAAAATGACCTTGGTTCGACCCCCCGTGACCTTTGACCCCGCGCTTCTTAATTATTTTTTCCTGCCTATACTTTTCATTTTAGAGGAAAAATGTACTCTTGCAAAACTGTTTGTAATAATGAAAAGGTGATAAGAAAAAAAAATCAAGTTCGTAAATTAATTATTTTCAAAATGGCGGCTAATTAACTTAATTAATTCATGAATTCTTCGTACCTTTCGATGAATTTCTCTTAACTTTTGATATTTATGTTGAAATTAAACCTCGCTTATTGTACACACACATTTTATGGTACCAAAAGTAATTAAATTAAGTCATAACTTGCGCATAATTAGGCAAATTATTGATTTAATTGAGTAGGACCAGGTAACACTGTGTAAGCCATCTAGTTCAAGAATATTATGAAACAGCTTGAACAAGCTGACACGTGACTTACAAGTTGTTGGGACCCCCCCTGAACACACTGTTAGAAACTTTCCAAAAGTCCCATGTAGAATAAGGTCAAAAATCCGGGTTTGTCCCGGAATCCAAAAACATTTTTTTCCCGCGTGAATAATTGACGTAGCGTTTTGCAAAATACATCAATTTGAAGCTTATACTACCAATAATTTAGGAAAAATACTCAATCATATTTTAAAGTATTTTATCATATGATTAATTAACTAAAACGCTAATTAGCGTGGTCCAATAAATTTTCAAAATGGAATATTTCTGAAGTTCTTGCGCGCATTGATTTTGAGTTTATTATCACATTATGAGATCGTTTAATTTAATTGAAACGTTTTTGTTTCATACTCCTTACTTGCATAGAATTTTAGTTACAGTATGCAGAAGTGCGCTATTCAAGGAAGCGCATATACATGCATATATGGGCCATATCTGTGGTATATTAATTAGCAGCCACTACGTCTCTGTAACACACAATGCAATGTAAACGATCGAGATATCAACAGCATATCTATAATAACTTGCTCGTTCTCTAAATATGTTTTTTTTCCCCTCTCGGGGTGAAAAAATTTGGGGGTGGGAAGGGGTATTCGAAATACTGCTGTTAATAATTGATGCAACGCCTGCAGTATAAGAGCCAACACCACGGTTCCATTTACCCCCTTATTATTTCTGAAAAGATTGCAAATTTAATATAATTATTTGATCGTATTATTAATTATGAGTATCATTAATGTGTTGAAGATAAAAAAAATTGTTGCTATAATAAGAGAGAGAAATAAATAATAATATACGCAATAAGAAGAAAATGACGACAAAAGATTATTTATAAGCATTGTATTATTTTGTATTAAACTTTCAGAATAAAAGAACTACAGTATATATATAAATATAATTATGAAATAAACTTTATAATGAAAGTCATAAATTGTTTCTCATATGTTTTATACGAAAACAAAATACTTTTATGTCAATATAGGATTGCAATAAATTTTATTCACGATAACAAATATGATTCAAATACCTTTTCAGTTTTCAGTATAGCTTGTCTTATAATATCAATAGGTATAATATATGTATTACTCTCTTATTACTTAAAAATTATAGGGGCATTCACAAAGCCTTAATGCCACATTTAAGGCTCAATAATTTAAGACCAGAAATTTTGGGTCTAAAAAACACGTCTAAAATCAAGCTTTAAATTATCGAGCCTTAAATGTGGCCTTAAGACTTTGTGAATGCCCCTTGTGCCTATGTTTTATTATGACCCAGATTTTAGTGGGTATGGATGAGACTCGGGGGTGGTTGTTATTCTTACTGTTTCTTTTGACTCGATCGTTCAAAACCCAGCATACAGGCAATATCGAAGTACAAGCTGTTCCGAGATCTGTACGCACCCATGCTTCAATTTACATTTCAATTTACAAAAACAAAAAAGAAAATTAAAATATCCAACAATATTATCTCCACCTTGAAAAAATATCCAATTCAGATGGGTACTTTAAATGGATTATTAATTATTTTTTTTATTTTTTTTTAATATATGCATATTATATTTTATATAATTAAATAAAAAATAGTTTAAATAAAGCTCATATATGTGGTAATTAATTACATATTTTTTATGCATCAATTGAGAGATTTCCCTTCCCCCTCCCCCCCCTCCACTCTTCAAGTTCGTTTCAATGTAAAATTAGGAATAAAAAGGGGGTAAATGGAACCGTGGTGTTGGCTCTTATACTGCAGGCGTTGCATTAATTATTAACAGCAGTATTTCGAATACCCCTTCCCACCCCCAAATTTTTTCACCCCGAGAGGGGAAAAAAAACATATTTAGAGAACGAGCAAGTTATTATAGATATGCTGTTGATATCTCGATCGTTTACATTGCATTGTGTGTTACAGAGACGTAGTGGCTGCTAATTAATATACCACAGATATGGCCCATATATGCATGTATATGCGCTTCCTTGAATAGCGCACTTCTGCATACTGTAACTAAAATTCTATGCAAGTAAGGAGTATGAAACAAAAACGTTTCAATTAAATTAAACGATCTCATAATGTGATAATAAACTCAAAATCAATGCGCGCAAGAACTTCAGAAATATTCCATTTTGAAAATTTATTGGACCACGCTAATTAGCGTTTTAGTTAATTAATCATATGATAAAATACTTTAAAATATGATTGAGTATTTTTCCTAAATTATTGGTAGTATAAGCTTCAAATTGATGTATTTTGCAAAACGCTACGTCAATTATTCACGCGGGAAAAAAATGTTTTTGGATTCCGGGACAAACCCGGATTTTTGACCTTATTCTACATGGGACTTTTGGAAAGTTTCTAACAGTGTGTTCAGGGGGGGTCCCAACAACTTGTAAGTCATGTGTCAGCTTGTTCAAGCTGTTTCATAATATTCTTGAACTAGATGGCTTACACAGTGTTACCTGGTCCTACTCAATTAAATCAATAATTTGCCTAATTATGTGCAAGTTATGACTTAATTTAATTACTTTTGGTACCATAAAATGTGTGTGTACAATAAGCGAGGTTTAATTTCAACATAAATATCAAAAGTTAAGAGAAATTCATCGAAAGGTACGAAGAATTCATGAATTAATTAAGTTAATTAGCCGCCATTTTGAAAATAATTAATTTACGAACTTGATTTTTTTTTCTTATCACCTTTTCATTATTACAAACAGTTTTGCAAGAGTACATTTTTCCTCTAAAATGAAAAGTATAGGCAGGAAAAAATAATTAAGAAGCGCGGGGTCAAAGGTCACGGGGGGTCGAACCAAGGTCATTTTCGCGCGACTCCGCCAAAAAAATTGATCTTTGGGGTGAACTCTACCACCAAAAAAAAATTCATGCTTTCTTCACTAAACGCGCGATTTCGACTATTTTTTCCTCTTATTCCCCTGACTATCTGGTCACCTTTTTATGCAAAATTGAATATGAGAAATGAGAATCTGTTTAAATAAAATAGTGATTTTAGAGGGTAGTTTCACTCTTCAAAAATTCACCGTTGAATTTCAAATATCTAAATAGAATTTTTGAAGATTAATTTTAAGATATTTTCAACCCTGCAGCGGGTGGAAATGACTACGTGAACATTTCTCTCGATGTACGTAGCCCTTGACTAGGGCAATACCTGGAAGTAAAGTTGTACCCTAAAATTAACTGCACCTGAGTTACAGGCCTAAAACCGTTAATTGTCCTATCTAACTAACGTATTACAATTTTATGCTCTTGTAACTGCACAGTAGTCTTACTTGAGATGTTGCTTCTTTTACATTTGGAAATTAACATAGGGCTGTTCTTTGAGTTGAACGATATTTTTTTATCTTTTATGTCCTTAAGGATTATTGTCACTGATCTTAGGAGATGGTGAATCACTCTGAAAATTATAGTAAACCTTCCCTTCCTTACATTATAACATAAATATTCAGCCACAAGAATGGAGCAATAATCGATCTAGTCTTTTAGATAAGGATATAAATAGTGAAAATATCATTGGACATCTGGTGGCCATTATTCAAATCAAGACAAATCAGCATCTTTTAACTAATATAATATCTCAAGAGCTGGACCAAATAATTACTTCAGAAAGTCATTTTGTTCTCTATGTTCTGATCTAAATGTTATATTTTTTTACTGTAAAATAATTCTCAGTGACAATGATCCTTAAGTACCAGATTAAATATTAAAATCGATTTTCTTCATAAAATTTGTCTTTTAGCAAGAATATTCTTAATTTATGTGAAAAGAAAAAATAATTGCTTTTTTTTTAAAGGAAGTTATATATAATCTTGCTAGTCATGTAAAAATCATAACTGCATATTGCTTAAGGGTAAGGTAACGCCACCAATGTTAAAAAAAATCCCTCTCACAAAAATTCTGAAAAAAATTTAAAATGTTCTCCTCTATACCCCCTATCAGTACCTAAAATATCAGGTATGCAAATACGATCTAGTTTTTGAGTTATAAATTTTTAAAGTTGACTACTTTAACATGGAGAAATGAAACTCCCATGTTAAATTGGTCAACTTTAAAAATTCATAACTCAAAAACTAGATCGTATTTGTATACCTGATATTTAAGCTACTGATAGGGGGTGTAGAGGAGAACATTTTAAATTTTTTTCAGAATTTTTGTGAGAGGGATTTTTTTTAACATTGGTGGCGTTACCTTACCCTTAAGGGTAAGATAACGCCACCAATGTTTAAAAAAAAAAAAAAAACTCACAAAAATTCTGGAAAATATTTAAAATGTTCTCCTCTACACCCCCTATCAGTAGCTAAAATATCAGGTGTACAAATACGATCTAGTTTTTTTGTTATGAATTTTTAAAGTTGACTACTTTAACATGGAGAAATGAAACTTCCATGTTAAATTAGTCAACTTTAAAAATTCATAACTCAGAAATACATTGTATTTGTATACCTGATATTTTAGCTACTGATAGGGGGTGTAGAGGAGAACATTTTAAATTTTTTCATAATTTTCGTGTGAGGTATTTTTTTTAACATTGGTGGCATTATCTTATCCTTAAAGGGAAGATAACACGAATATTCTGATCAACGTAATTCCATTTGATTAACATGTAAACCTTAGCAACCTCATAAAAATTCTGATTATTTTTTATCTGATTATTTTTTAGAGACAGTCCTTAGCATCAAGAAGTTACAGAAAAAATTTCAAAACAATTAGACGAGCCAATTTTTTAAAACTAAGCTTTTAAGTTTTCAGTATAAGGCTTTCCCATGGAGAGCTAAACTAAAAAATTAATTTAAAATAGTCAACTCGTACAATAATTGTTTTGAAATTTTTGCTGCAACTTCTTGGAGCTAAGGACTGTCTCTAAAATAAATAAATAAATAAGAATTTTTATGGGGTTGCTAAGGTTTACATATTAATCAAGTCAGACTACGTCAATCAGAATATTCGTGTTATCTCTAAATTAAATTTATTGAAACATATTACTCCCTCAAAGACATTTAAGAAAGCTTTTGTTTTTATATTGTTCTAAGTGAAGTAAAGAACAATCTAATAAAAGGTTAATCTAATGCCATACTGGAATTAGTAATTTGTAACTGTTACTTAAACTTTAAATATTTAAATATTTCTGCTGGATACTACAGTACTTTAAAAGTAACTTTTTGCATTGTAAATTAATTTTGAAATTGTGTGCAGCTTTCTTTCAAAGGCCTTGATTTCATAAACAAGACATTGAATCATATTATCTACCAAATATCCAAGAGCATTTTAACGTCAGAGGAGATTATAGATAGTCCTTCAGATCATAATGAGGGTCCATCATTTGTTATTGCTTCTTTTGTTTGTGTCCCTTTTATCAAATTCTGGTTAACTTAGTGATATTTGTAGCTACTAGTTCCTAACGATCCTTCTGACATTTCTGATAGTTATTTTATTTACTAATACAAAAATCAACAACGCTCTGTATTACAGTAGATTCATATGTTAAGTGATTTCATGATTAAAATAGAATTTAGTGCTGTTGTTGATATTTAGTCTGGCTAAGCAAAGCATACTCTCCAGAAGAAACCAGTGTACTATAGTGTGACTTTTGGACTGGAAATCTATTTTTGTAAACAGGATGAATCTGAGCATTATAAATGAAGTAAAGCTTCCGAACCTTTATTATTTACTAAAACAACAAGAGTACAACACTTCAGTTTTTAAGCACTAACAAAAAAAAAAAAAAAATAAACTGAATTGAAGTTATTTTGTAAAAATGTGATTGATTGCATTGAGAAAATTGCACAAGACCAAGAAGTTACCGAGTTCAAATCTTGATGTTATAAATTTAGAAAGACAAAATGTGAATTTCATCTAGCTTTAAATGGAAGGTGCATTTAGTGGTATTGAAAGTAGAAGTTTCATAAATTTTATTTTGTATTATAAAGTTACCACTCTAAAACAGATTCCTTCACCAAGAAATGACAGTAATGTTGAGTTCTTTGTTCAAACAATATACTGACATTACTGATGCTATTGCTATGTATTAAAGTAGTTACTTTAACAAGGGAATTTTTGCAAGGGCATGGTGAGAATTAGTTTTTATTACATATAATATTTAAATAGTAGTTTTTTTATTAAACGTGTTGGTAAAAGCCAATTTTACAACAAGAACTCTGTCTGTCTGTAGATGTGGGTGTCTCGAGATGGCCAGGAGAAAATGCCGGTAAGTTTGCATTGCCCCAAGGTAGCCCCCTGTCCAAAAGTTTCAATGTGTGTTGTTATAGATGTGGTGCCCTCCCACGCCACCCCAAGACGAGTCTGATGTTTACGTGGATATGAGCCTGGGCTTCTTGTACGAGAGCTCTGTTATGTCTGAGGCCCAGCTGCCACCTGTGTATGTGCGTAGAGAACACAAGCGAGCGCGCGAGATCTCTGTTGGCAGTGAGAGAGAAGGTAGGTGTTAACTACAAATAAATAAAATTAAATTTAAAAAAATCAAATACAAATCTAATAGTGGACTAAAATTTGTACTGTATTTACTGATCTCTTGGTTCATTTGTTTAAATTGTGAATGTGGATTTTTTTTTCAATGAGATTTTATAATTTTTAAGAAAAAATAGCCACTGCTTAAACTTTATAAATATTCCATTTCATCAGGAACAATTAATAGTGTAAAATTTTCAAAGTCTAAATTTTAATGTCTTAAAGCCAAATACATTTTTTTTTATTATTTCTGATTCACATATTTTTATTTGATGAACAATTTCTTGTAGTTTTTTTCAAAGTAGTAAATAACTCCTCTGTGTAGGTCGTCGTCCGTTGAAGCTTCGTCGTACTGGAGACGATGCAGCTGCAGCATTCCACGCCCCACGCTCTCTGTTTGATCGTCCCACGCCTGCACTAATAAAGATGAGACGGGACCTGCGCATGCAAAAGTACCGAGGAGGTAGTTTGGCTAACAGTCTAGGACGCACTGGCACTCTCTCGGGCTACTCTCACGGCCAACCTATCACCGTAAGGCCTCCGGGGCTGGCCAGACCTCCTTCTGCTGTACCTGCAACTGACACTGTACCTGAGTGGATGATCCATGAAGACTGGGCACTGCTCCAGGTGAGGATCTTCATTATTTTATTATAAGAAATAGTCTGTGTCTTCGAGCATTAACATGATCATACAGAGAGGAATTAAAATAACTTGCGTAACTTTATTTACATGTATTTATTTTTTACACTTTTCTTCCTTCACCAGTACTTAGGAAATGGTTGCCTCATGTAAGTCCAGTTAATAAAGTGTATGCTTATGTTGCTAAACTGTATAAATTAAAGTAAAAATATTTTACACTCTTAACTGGGATATTTTTAAATAGTTGATGTCTAAGCATCTGGCATGCAGACTGGGTATTAGGAGCCCCAGAGAGCACTGTGAACAATGTTGAAAAACAAGTTTCGCCGTTGATAACCAACCAAATATTTTATATGTGTGACAATATGCTTGTTTAAAATGTATATGTTTGAAACGTTAAAAAGATTATTAAAATGAAATTCTGGACTGCACCAAGTTCAATTTGTTTGTTTGATTAACAACATCTGTTACTTGTGTTTCAGGCTGTCCAAACCCTGCAAGAACTAACGTTGAACCTGATCATTGTCTCTCCCGGCCACATGCCAAACTGGGATATGGTTGCGGACATGGTCAATTGTGTGTCTCGTACCCACCGTTCAGCCAAGCAGTGTCGGGCGAGGTAAGCTGTCAGCATCAATTTTCCTATATGCTTGATATTAATAAGTGTTGTTTTGTTAGATATGAAGCCAACATAATTCCTAGGGAAGAAGGCAAAGTGCAATATGAACCAAGTCCAAAGAAAATGAAAAAGCAGAAAGGAATTTATAAAACACCACAGGTAATATTTTCTCTATAATTATACCTCTGATATTTCACCTAGAAGTTAAAAACTAGAAGTAGTAATTAAAAAAACAATAATTATAATTTGCAAAATATTTTGAGCGTTCATTTTATATCCTAGTCAGTGCTATTGAAACTTTCTGATGATAGAACTTCGTAGTTTTCACTTGAACTAATGCTGGCATTGAGATTCTTTGATCCCATGCCCTAGACTAGTCAAAAAGAACACTCCAATAACACTGCAACAGTAAAATACTACTTAATTGTCTTTCTCCATGTTCTCACCCCAACTTGTGATCTTATTTGTTGATAGACGAAGGGTGGCCGAGCTCTGCGCACATCCCAACTCTACATCCAGGACAACGGTACCACATTCACTCAGCTCTACATAGAGAGGTTTGAGATGGTGGGTGGGGTAGCATCGCGTCGCACCCCCACAGTCAAGCCCCTGCTGGTGAATCCTACCCTGCGCAACCCCAAGCATGCAGCCGTCCTGGCAGAGACTGGAATCAGCTATGATGTCCCTCTGTCACCCATAGACGTAGCGCAGCGAAGAGCAGAGAGGATAATCAAGCTGAAGAACCAGCAGGCAGCAGCCTCCAACGTAAGTCGGAGATATTTGCTAACAAAACATGTAGAGAACAAGTAGTAGAGTTTTAGTTATCTGGGGGCATTAATTTGCAGGAAGCTTGTGGTGCTTCCTAAATTAATTTTATGTTCATTGTCGTATGTTCAATCTGTATTACTGCTAATGATGATAATCTAAAGTTTGTATTACTGACACTGTTATTTGATGATTTTTTTGTCCCTCTAATCTGAAGCAGAGTGGCATGCACTGTAGTTGTTTCGCATGATATGAAAACTACTATATATTTTTTTATTGTGTTTCATTTTGATTTTGCATGGTTTGAACACATTTTAAAGTTCTTTCAGCTTGGTACATTATAATTGCTACTATTTTCAATTTCTCACAAAATTTTTAAAATTATTTTATTTAAAATTTATAAGAAAGTTAAAATATGAAAACTAAAACTTAATTTGTATTATCACATTACAGAATGCAGAACAGTTAAGACTACAGCAGCAGCAACAACAACAACAGCAACAACAGACTGCTGGCACGGCCTCTGCTATCAAGAGTGTGATGTCTCCCGCTGGCTCCCAGTCCCCAATGTCCACCCCTCCCCCTCCTCCCCCGGTTCCGAGCACACAGGCCACGGTCCAGTCCTCACCAGCAGCCTCCCCCAGCACAACAACCCAGTCACAGCAGCTGAGCGCAGCTGTGGTGTCTGTAGCAGGAGGCACCACCGTGCTGCAGAACCAGGCTATCACAGCACAGATGAGGGCTCCAAGAACCCTCACGGTGCAGGTCAGTATTTAACTTGATCTCCAGTAACTTAATTTCAACACTAAATAATGGTATAAAATTAAACATAATCTGGGGAAGGGGTATTGCTCTTGATACCCTTAATACTTTTAAGTAAATTTACAACAGTATCAAACTGGCACATTTATGATTCTGTAGCCTTTATTTGTAACTTCACATGGGTAAAATTGCAGACAGCTCCTGGTTGTTTTCTTGAGGTGGCATGTTTTGCACAGGAGATGGTTGCTGCAGCAAACCGTGCCAACCAAGCAGGAGGCAGTTTGGTGTCAGTTACCCAACTGCCCAACATGCAGGGTCAGCGGCTCACGTCGGCCAGTCTCGTCGCTGCACCCAGCTCTGCAGCCGTTGCCAAGGGTGAGTTGATGGAGCTTTGTAGTTCGTACATCATACTAATGAAATCTAATGTAGTTTTATTTATTATGATGGTTTCCGTAAACTGGGAAAATCAATCCACTTTTAATGGATGATTTGATTCTTAGACCCTCAATTGTAGTTTTATATTAAACTTCTACAAATATTAATTAATAAAATTCAAATTATTATTTATTTAATAATACATAATAGTTATTATTATGTATTATTATTATTATGTATTATATATTATGTATAATATACGGCCTTGTCGCGTTGAATGCACTGGTTCTCGTTAGATCACCGAAGTTAAGCAACGTCGAGCGTGGTTAGTACTTGGAGGGGTGACGCTGTAAAAAGTGACACTGCTACCATCTACTGGCACGTGCTGTATGTACGGCGGCACAATTGATCACGGTGCTGCCATCTCTCGGAATATTTCCGAAGAAAGTGATCCACCCTGTAAGTTCAAATACTGCAGGCCTCACAGATCTGGTAGTCGAGCCCAGAAGAGTGCAGGAAAGGGTTCTGGGAGCCTGGTAAGCCCCAGCTCGGTCGCAAGATAACTCCTACACATAAGGTTAAATACCTGGCCACACCCGAAAGGGTAAAATGGCGTCAAGGATATTAAATTTTTGTTATTAACTTTTAACATAATGATTATAATCACAATAAAAATTATGGGTAGGAATAATCATCAATCTTATCAATTGCAAAAATGATAGCAGGTGAAAATCACTGTGGCCTTCCAACATTTTATTCTTAATATTTATGTAGTGGCAGTCAATATTGCTATCTTTACTGGATTAAGTTTATAGTACTGTTAACTTATTTATTTATACTGTCTACTTTTTAAGAAGTAAACTGTCACATTTTGCATTTATCTTATGTCTTATCACACATTGTTCTCTTTCAGCTAATGTAAAGGCAGGGGCCATAATGACAGCAGGCAAGGCCCTCAACCCCCAGCAGGTGCAGCTCTACCGTCAACAGTTGCTGCAGCAGCGGCAGCGAGAACAAGCCTTGAAGACCATGCAGGTCACCGGACTAACAGCAGGGGCTGGCACACGCTTCTCTGGTGAGCACCAACTCTTGGACCGTTGAGTTGAAATCATTCAGTTTCTCTCTAAAATAGGATGGGATAATCTAACAGTGTTGATTGATTGATTGGTTTGTATTTTGGGGCAATTGACACATGTTGGTCATGTATGCCCCTCAGTTCAGCCTTTTTTAGGGCTGGAATTTTTCTTTGTTGTTGTGTCTATGTTAATCTATCTAACAGTGTGGTTGCAATATTACAATGTATTAAGGTATAACCTGAGAATTTGTCTGTCAAGGTCAGACCATAAAAGAACTTGGCAACACTGTATGGCCCTGGCAATCGGCAGGAGTGGGAGGTGACTACAGTCCCTGAGAGCGTTGCCACATTGCTCATCTAGTTTCAAGAACGAGCAACGCAGCGGTTCAAAATATATGAAAACATTCATAAAAATAGTAAAAAAAAAATAGCTTTTAATCTATATAAAATTTTAAAAAATATCTCGAGCCGTTTTTGTGTAATGTTGATTGAAAAATTTCAATGAAAGGATACGAAATTCACATTTGAATAAATTAATTATAATTAAACCAACGGTTAAAAAAATCTGAAAAAAATCAGCAGTTTTTGGACAATTGTTGTAAGTCTAGCAAATTAATTACAAGAACATCTGTCGATACGACTTTTTTCGTCCAAATATCTCAGGTTAAGCCTTAAATGCATACATAGGTTAAATTAGAGTAATGATACCGGTACTAATTATGACTTTTAAAGTCTTAAGTGAATAATACTGTATATTATTATGAAATTGTGCTTTAAAGGAATAAATTTTATTAAATTACACTAAAATGCAGAGCTTAATTTAGTGTTAATTTAGAGATGTGTTGATAAGTGTCTGTTCTGCTTACAGCTCCGTCTGCTGCGACCGGGACTGGTGGTCAGAAGATGTCAATGGGCGTAGCAACCGCTGGATCCTCCAACCTGGGAGTGGCTGCCCTGCAGGTCACCCAGCAGCGCTCGCCGGTACAGTTGCCTCTTTCCGTCCTTTTAAAAAATGTATAAATAAAAAAAGAAGTTAGAAAATGTAGGTAATATTAATACGATGTAAAATTGATTGCAAAATGGAGAAAATTGCTGTATCATCAAGATATCAAAATAATTTGATATGTGAAAGCCTGGATTTCTATTTGTTTCTTTTCTTCTTTCTTCTTCTTCTTCTTCTTATTCTTCTTCTTTTTTTTTTTTTTTTTTTTCTTTTGCTTCCATATTTCAACAACAGTTACAAGTCATTATTTTAATTAAACAAAACTAACTAAGATTTTATTGTGCTAATTGCTGGTTCATTTTCTTTGTGGCCCCCACAGCAGCAGTACCTGAAGCAGGGAGCAACAGTGGCAGGCAAGCAGACGGCCATCACACGTACCATGTCTGAGGCTGAGATGTCTGCGTTGCTCAAGCGACAACATCTGATACAACAACAAAAAGCTGCCGCTGCGGCTCAAACAGCTAGCGTTGTCTCAGGAGTGTCCGGCCAGGTGGCTCAGGTGCAGCTGCCTGGCCAGGCTAGCCTCGCATCGTCCCCCTCAGTTTCACCCCAGCTGATGCCCCAGACCGTCCAGGTGAGCTCAAGTCAAATGTTCAATTATAACTTTCTTATAACAAGGGAGTTAATATAGTTAAAGCTGAAAATGAAAACCATCGATCTCAATATTGATACCGTTGTAACTTCGTACAAATATTAACTGTCTTATTTATTGATTACTCTTGTACCTCTATTTGTAACTGTTACATAATTTGAATATTTTTAAGTACCTTTTAAAGCAAATGTTACAAAATCATACATTGGAGTTGAATAAGAGGGAAAAAAAGTGTTCTTAAGACACTGTATAATACATTGCAATGCCAGTCAATCTGTGGATGGTAGTGACAGTTAGTGGTGTGGTGTTGACAGTTGAAGACTGCGATGGTGCAAGGGACCAAGGTGGCTGCAGGCTCGGCACAGCATCTCAGACTGCACCAACTTCAGCAGAAGAAAATGCCACAACAGAAGGTAGGCAATGGGAGATCTCTGTTCAAATTTTGATGAAATTTAACTTTAGTTACTTTAGAGCCTTTGAGCATCATTGCATTTATGTCAAATTAAAAATTATTGCAATAATTTAACACAACATTTTGTACAAGAGACTAGTTTAAAGTGCATTATGAATTATTCATAATGCACTTTAAACTTGTAATATACACATACATTTTTAGTGCCAGAAATTTCTCAATTTAGAACTTTATTAGATGTCATAGTGTCACACAAAACATTTCTAGGTGAAAAGTCCTTTGTTCCTATCATTATTTTGTTCTTAAACATGTAAGCCTTTGTTAATGGTATTTTCTGGTTGTAATGTAAGCAGGTAATCCTAAATTAAAGCATATAATTGTCTCTACAGGTTACTGGGAAGGGAAACGTTCCCACACAAGTTATACTGCAAAGTCAGAAGACTCTACCAACTGTGACCATGCAGCAGCTGCAATTGTTCAAGCAGGTGAGGCAAAGATGAACTGTTGTAGCACGTCAAGTAACTTTTTTACTATTACTGTATTATTATTTACATTTTACACACCATCAAGATTCTTCATCAGTTGCAAGTAGAAGTTGATAGCAACAGCTTAGCAACACAGTACTTAATTCATTTCACCAACATTACTTAGTTACAGTACTTACATATTTAGATTATTGAGTTAAAATTTCGTAAATATTATTTGCAAAATAATAATTTCTAGGTAGCAAGAACGATTTTTTAACTTCGTAGAGACTATTTTGTTGCATCTACTGTAAGGCCTTTTATCATTTAATTTGTAAGCTTATTATTTTCTTGCTTCAGCGGGGCACAGTATGTAAATTTATGGTAGGATTTTTGCTACAACTTGCACCTTGTGTTGCAGACTGGTGGCCAGGTAAATGCAGGGACGTCCAGTCCTGTATTGACCCATGCTGTGATGACCAAGGGTGGTCAGGGCACAGGACAGACCCTGCAGAGGGTGATACCTGTGGCCACCGCCGGACAGCAGCAGCTCAAGCAGACCTTCCAGGTAAGCTCAGTCTCTGCCACAATTTATCTGCAGAATTTTCAGGAGTTTTTTAAGTCTGCAAAATGTGGGGTATAGAAATAAAGAAATTCAAGTGGACTCACTTGAATTTTCTAGCAAGTGAAAATTGTGTTGACTTTTCTTCCTCTGAAGAGACATTTTCAGGTTATAACTTGTGGTTTTATCTAGAATGCTTAAATTCTAGTAGGAGTGTATTGCCAGCCAAGCTCTGAGACCTGGTGTAACCTAAGGTGCTCTGTCTGTTGCTTCGCGCAGGTAAATCACAAGCTGATGTGTGTGCAGGTCGTGACTGCGGGCCCAGGGCAGACCCTGACCGGTCGCCCCGGCAATCAGCTGTTGACAATCGACTCGTCGGGGAGGCAGCAGGTGAGCGTGACGCTGGCCTCCGCCCTGGGGGGCAGTATCAAGATGACCGGCACCGGCAACGTCACCCCAGCCCAGCAGCAGGCCATTCTCTCACAGGTAACTAACCTGGTGTGTGTACTTTTTTAGCCAACAAGCCTCTTTCTGAAGTTTAATTAATAATCAAAATTTATTAAACTGATGGAAATTAAAGTTGTATATTTTTAAGCCAAGCACAAATTTAAACAACACTTTGTATACTCAGTAACTGTAATAGTAAAATGACAATGCATCAAATGTTCACAACAACTTTCCTAATCTGGTGTGTTCTTCAGGTGACGGCAGCGCTGCAGTGTCAGCAGAACCTTGCAAATCGTCAGGGTGTTTCTCCCGGCCAGAGCACAGTCCGTATCAGTGCCCCTTCCTTCGCAGCAGTTGTCGCTCAGCAGCAACAAGCTCAGCAGCAAGCACAACAACAAGTTCAGCAACAAGCTCAACAACAGCAGCAGCAACAACAACAACAAGCGATTGCAACAATTACGAGCCAATCCTTGCCTAGTACTCCCACACAACAAAGACCTGCGGCGACAGATCAGTAAAGTCTCACAAAGTGTTTCATTCTTTCCGGAATGTTTATTTCAGATGTAAAGAATCTTCTTCACTTCTGGGATTGAAACGTCAACGTGATGTTACTGGACACAAACAATTCCGGATGGAATGTTTCATAATTGTGGGATAGTTGCATTCATCTCTCAGTATTGAGTTGGTGTTACCCATTTCCACTTCCCATATTAGGCATGTATTCTTGCCTAGTATACCTTATTTTCCATGCTCGTATATATTTTATGTAGAACCATTCCAGTACTTTTTTTTTTTTCCTTCTTATTTTATTCTATAATACTATCAAATGATAAACAGTTTCAAGATAAAATATAATATACTGTGTATAATAATAAATGGAGCATGTTATGCAAAAATATAAAAATAAAACAAAAATAAGTAAGACTGATGTGCTCTTATAGATATGATATTGTAAATAGTAATTATTGTAATATAGACATGTTTTAAAACAGATTTCTTTTTTCTTTTTCTTTTTTTTTTTTTTCTTTGAAATTTTACTATTGGTGTGTGTGGATCTCACAATACTGACCCTGTGGGTCCTATCTTATACGCTTCTTATATACACAAGTATGCATCTTGTGCTTTTTGTTTAATACAATGTAATGATTAAAGAATTTAGATATAAGTAAAATATTAAACATAACCATGCTTACCTGACAAGGCTATGGCCCTTATTAACATTACTAGCACAAATGTGCACTATTTAACAAAATAAAATTATACATATTGCATGTAGTTTAATAGAGTATATTTTAAATTTTAATACTGTAAATAACATACTGTGTAAAATTATAATTATATAATATCATTTTTACAAACCCCCGTACAATAAAACAATTTTATTGGTATTTTGCATCACAATATATAAGAAGAAAATAAATTAAAAAAAAAAAAAAACATTTTAATAAAAATTATTTGCTGTATTTATTATTTTTTGAACAATCATCCATAATTTATCCGTAGGTTTATTTTATCTTATTTTCAAAGTTGTTATAGATTACCTCTTACATAAATCAAAAGGTACAAGATGCTTATAAATATGTTGATGTACATATTTTGAGAAAGTAAATTATAGGCAGTAGTGGCCAGTGAAGTATAACAGACAGCAATTTTAAACTGTACCATCGACGCACTAGTATATCAAATTTAAAAAGACATTGATTGCACAGTTTTGTGTTTTGATAAATACAAACATTGTCAGTAGCAATCGGTGCAATGTTTGCCTATATCGTCCAGGTAGATCCAAAGTTAAATGCGTGCAAAATTTTCTTTATTTGTCTGTGTGCCACTTCACCGACCATTACTGATTCTAGGTCAGATGAGAAATGCTATTTCAATCCTAATTGCTGATGTGAGTGTTTGGTGTGATTGATATTATCTAAATGTGAGTGGTGTATGATATGGATAAATAAGAATTGAAACAAAATGTGAACTGCATTTTAATCAATTTTATTTTGTAAAGTAGAGTGCCTTCTTTATAAAATAATAATAATAATAACTTAGACAATTTAGGGCAAATTTTTGTTTTTATTCATTAAAACAAATTTCGACTTAAAATATGGGAAAAATGAAAATTATAATTAGTCAATGTATGGTTTGCTTGAAATAGCAACTGATAGTCTTATTCCAAAAATGTAGGTATAGTTTAGGGTGACCAGACGTACCGTTTTGACCGGTACAGTACCGTTTTAGAGTACCATGTCCCGGTGTCCCCAAAAAGGCTCTCGGGACGCCTAAATGTACCGCTTTCGGACAAAATTTATAAAAGGGAAATTTTTTAAAATTTTTATCATTAAAAAAATCATAAAAATATGGTTGTGAATATTTACGAAAATGTACGGACGCAAATGATTTTGCAACTCCATGCCCCTTTTTCTCGATCGCATTCGCAAAACAGCATATTTCTTCCAAAATTGCGCAATAGATATATTTTGTATGTACGCGCAAGTATGCATATAATATATATACTACGTGAAAAGCGTGAAATGAAGTCACTACTTTTCGATTAACTTTTGAATAAAAAATAAGCAAAAAACTTTTCACAAAAATATCATCTCTTGATATTGATGACAGAATATAAAATTGAAAAAATCATTCTTATGCATTGTGCCGTGGCTTAGACAAAAATTTCTATATCTTTTTCTTTTTTTTTTTTTTTTTTTTTTCACAATAATCGTGCATGGATATTACGTAAATAAATGGAAAATAATGTGAGGGAAAAACGCCACAAATATTATTCATATACAATCAAGTAGTTTTAGCTGTTATTAAGTATTAAGTCCAATTTGAATGATATAAATTAATTCAATTTAACTTCTTCAGCTATTTTACTCTAACAAGAGTTGCAAAATGAACAGTTCGATTAAAAGTAATTCAAATTAATTTCTTGTTTTATACTCCATTTTTTTTTGTATAATTTATCTCGTGACATTATATTATTTTTTATTTATTTATAAACAAATTTAATATATAATGCATCATTTAAGTAACACGTACATTTAGAAATATTTTGGATGGAGACGGAAAATTTGATAACAAAATTAAAAAAAAAAAAAATCAATTTAAAATATTTAAGGGTAAGGTAACGCCACCAATGTTAAAAAAAATCCCTCTCACAAAAATTCTGAAAAAAAATTAAAATGTTCTCCTCTACACCCCCTATCAGTAGCTAATATATCAGGTACACAAATACGATCTAGTTTTTGAGTTATGAATTTTTAAAGTTGACCAATTTAACATGGGAGTTTCATTTCTCCATGTTAAAGTAGTCAACTTTAAAAATTTATAACTCAAAAACTAGATCGTATTTGTGTACCTGATATTTTAGGTACTGATAGGGGGTATAGAGGAGAACATTTTAATTTTTTTTTCAGAATTTTTGTGAGAGGGATTTTTTTTAACATTGGTGGCGTTACCTTACCCTTAAGTATACTTTTTTTTTATTGGAAAAGTATTCTTCGAAGTTATGCTTTTTGAGTATAAATTTCTTTTATTGCTTTTGTTTCTTTTTATTTTACATGCAACTTTACAACATAATAGGATCGTGGCCAGGTCAAGAATAAAGGTTGATTTTAAGAAATCAACTCACTGGCACAGTTTTCTTGCATGGTGACTATAATAAATCTCTTTTTTCTAATTCTATAAAAAATGTATATATAAAAAAATGCAATTATTTATATTATTTAAAGTATAAAGTGAGCGATTGCATTATTTATTATTTTATTTCCTTAAAATATTTTAACCTGCCTTGCTTTATTGAGAAATGAAAACCAAAAAATTTCATCTCAAATAGCTTCATCGCAAAAAAAAAAAAAAAAAATCCAAAGTTTGTTTTCCTGAGACATGCAGCCTTATGGAACAGAAAACAGCGTTTTGCTCAAACTTCGTCTTAAGTTCTGAAAATACTTATGTATAATCTATGACGATAATTCTTTAATGGATTTTCAAATAAAATAACTTTTTTCGGAAAAAACGGCTTCATGAAAAAAAAAAAAAAATCATTTGAAAATCTTTAAGAAAAAAAAAGTAAAAAAGTGGGCGTGGCACCCAAAAAAATCGCGCCTCCGGCGGGGGTTTTGGCCCTTCAGGCCTCTATCTTGGGGGCATGTACCGTTTTGGACATCAAGATATCTGGTCACCCTAGTATAGTTCATTGTGAAATTCACTTTCTTTAGCAGCTCTCAACATAAAAATTTGCACAGTGCCAAGCCTCGACGATAAGTTACACCTTCAGAAGAGTGTCGGCGTACTGGAATTCAGGGCTGTTTTCATACTCTCCCATGTCCAGTGCAACCTGGAAATGAAAAAGTCAAGCATCCAGACTTTTTTTTTTTTTTTTTTTTACATAAAAATGTCAATAATACTTTTCCTTTAGTTTATATAAAAAGAAAAGGGTGAAACCAGGCCCATTAACGCCCAGAGGCTCCAAAATGGGCTCATTTGGGAAAGAAAAAAAAATAATAATTTAAGGTATCCCACTTCTTCAGGGTACGATACATGGAATTGGTCAATTACTTTTTTTACATCCAGGTCATCTAAATAAGACTAAATATATTTAAGCCATGCATATTCAGAGGGGGTGTGACTGAACGCTCGGGAGTGAGAGGCAAACCTTCTAACAGGCAAGCGAAGCTTAATAGGAAGGTTTTGTGTTGCCAAGTCGTCAACTACAATTTGGCAATGCTGTATCATTCAAAATTTCTCTCCTGCTATTAGCTATTGACACTTCTTAAAAAAAAATTTCCCGTTATTTTTCCTCTTGTAAGACCAGAAGGAGAAACTTTTCTTACTTGCTTCTTCATAAAATTTGATTCAATGCAAGCCGTGTAAAAGAGCAAGCGTTAGCCTTCCATATTATATACTTCAGTACATGTATCCCAAATGCACATCAGAGTTCTCATGCAGGGTACCCTCAGAGAAAGGTGATAAGTCCAAAAAATAAAAATCTGTAAAAAATAATTTAGACCTTTGAAAATATTACATTTTTAATAGTGGTATCAAGATCATATCTGGTAACCTTTGACCCTGGATTTGACCTGAACTTTAACAATTTATCACGCAAAGCATTTCAAGTGCCAATTTTGATCTCACAATGTCCAAATTAGTAGGGTTTGATACCTAGTTTGTGTGGTATTTTGGACTTTTCAGGGCCAAGGGGACCCTGGCCTAATAGATACTAACACAGAGGATTGTATAATACTGTACATCTTTCTATACTAATTTGACTTCTAAATTCATTTTTGAAGTTAAAAATGCTCTAGATGTACATGAAACATATCAGGGTCAAAGAGGAAGGTCACACGTATTTAGTTTTAATATAATTAATGTAATTATGTTCAAGTGGGGGGAATTGAGTGGTCATGTGAAGAGAGGTGGTTATTTCAGGAGGGGTGATTATGGATGGAAAAAGAAGTTTGTTGGTAGCAGAAGTGATGTGGGTAAATTCTCTTTTGTAAACAGGACGGTGAGAGAATGGAATCAACATTTGCTGCGTTAATATTCATTAATTTATTATTATTATTGTGTATTTAAAAATTTAGACATATATTAAGGATAGATATACTGTATGTATAACACATGGTCTTATTTGAAACTATATATGCACTCAAAGAGAGGTTTCATAAAATTATTGACCCCTAAGAAAATAAACAAGAGGAACTTTGCTTTTCTGGAAGGAATTACCTGTGCCAATTTAAAAGTTACTGTTGCCAATAAATAATACATCAAACAATGACAGTTGTTTACAAATTAATATTAATTAGTATAGTTTAGTAACGAGCATGACAACAAGTTTGATCCACCTACCTCGCAGCTCTCGCGCACCACCTGCTTGTTGTCTGCCAGATGTTGGCGCAGTGCCTCCAAGGCCTCGGGAGTGGCAATGGCTCCCAGGGCCTCTGCACACTCATGACGCACCATTTCGTCCTGACTGGCATCTTTCAGGCCCTTGATGAGTGCAGGGACGGTTGTATCGTCTTGCAGTTGACCCAACACAAATGCAACCTCATGTCGGAAGAGGGCCCCACCGCAGCTCAAACCTGCAACAGAAATTAGAATGAAGAAAAGTAGGAGAAAATAAAATTTGTGGGTCCCACACCAAAATTAAACCTAGAAAGAGCTAGAGTAAAAATAATGTTTTAATTTTCCCAGGTAATGTGGACTGACTAGATAATACTATAATATGCATGATTGTAATTGTAATAATAATATAAAACTGATGATACTGTAATATGTTTTAATTTTTATGTTTCTTTTACAGGTATTGCAATACTAAAATATTGTAAACATGCATTTTGTACCTTACGGTTCTATATGTGCAATAAATAAATACAAATACAAATTCCCTTACAAGTTATTATAGTGATATTTTAGCACCATTAAAATTGGCAAGATTCTATACATATAGTAATTCCACCCTTACTCTGAATTTTGTAACATGTACTATACACTCCATTCAAATAAAAATGTCAAATCTGGCTATAACTTAAACATGGCTGGATCGGACATTTTTATTCAAATTGAGTGTACTTACTATACCCTTGTGGGAGTAGATTTAGGGGATTAAGTCCCCCCCCCCCTCCCTCAACCTAAATATTGGATTTAATAGAGGTCGTACACCCCACTCTTTTTTTTATTGTTATTATTATTTTTTATAACATTGTTTTTTTATATTGACTTTTCAAAAATTATGATTGTTCTATTTAAGTTTCAGTACACACCTTCTGCCAAAACTAATGCTGCTGCTGGTGAGTGTATGTTCCTCAAAGCAAAGAGTGCTTTGTATCTCTCGTACAAGTCAATGGAGTCGTCCAGCAACGTCTTGCGAAGAATTTTGAGATCTTTCACAGGCGCAGCTGGTGTAGGGTCTACAGAGGCGTAGGGATTGTTGCCGTCAGGGTTCTTTTCTTCGGTGGATAGCCAGCGGATTCTCCCCAGAGCAAGGTGGCAAGTCTCCGAGACAGGAATGATCGGGTCTTTTGCAAACTCTTCCAGGGTGCTTATCACATCCTCACTACCAATGGCTCCCAGAGCTTCAGCTGTAAAATATTTAAAACTTAAAGGGACATGGGACAGTAAAATCATGAATGCATAAAAAGTTTATGTAAGATATATTAATGCGAGAAATGAGTGAATTTCCATTTTCGGACCATCCCCCGAATTTATAAAAATTAAACAAATAAAGACAGCCGCAGGGCAATTGCACAGGCAAGATCACATTGAGTATGGCTGGACGGGAGGAGGGGGGAGTGAGTTCTTTGGCAAAGTGGCAGCTATGTTGCCTTTCGTGATTGCAGACGTCAGCAATCCAAACTTAAGTTACTCGCTGGGCGTTTACCCTGAGGCACTCGCCACCGTGCGGCATGTATTCATACTCAGTTAGTGGGCAACTTTTAAATAAAAAATACTTATTTTTATGGTCCCCTGTCCCTTTAATTCTTTCACATGCCGGGGTACAGCCGGACATACTTGTAGTCTGAAAATTGTTGCGGAATCATATCAAAACACGCCGCAGAAAATATACAATAGCTCAATTCGTGTAAGAAAATCAAGACACCCGTCTGAATAAAAGACAAGCCTTTTTTTTTTTTTTTTTTACCGACAGTCTCAGTATGTATACAGAATTAAGAACAAGGCACAATTGGCAGTCTCCTACAGAATATATGCCTTGTACAATATGTATACAGTATAATACTGTACATGTATAATATCCTAGCTGTACAGTGGTACATATACATACACAGTATGTATCATATATACAGTATACATACTGGTACAACACATATGCATACCAGCTTCATGGCGCACCATGGGCTCTTGATTTAAGTCTCTTAACACAGCCTCTAGCACGGGAACAGCTTCAATATCTTGCATCTGACCCAAACAATATGCAAGCTCATGCTTTAATAAAGCAGATGGGTCAGAAAAACACTTTCTAATGCAAGAAATTGCAAGTGGACCACCAATATTTTTCAATGTAAATAAAGCTCGAAACCTTTCTTTTAAAGGTCTTGAACTATCGTTCAATACGTCTCCTATAGCTAAAACTTTTGTTTTTTCAATATCTGACATTTTAGGAGCGTCAATTAATTAATTATGTAAAAAATAGTACTGAAAAATAAATAACACGTGCCGCAATTGAATTGAATTGATTGATGTATTGACTTCGGGTCTATAAGGACCAAGCAGTCATTGCCCGTAAAAACACGTGCCGCAACTCGCAACAGATCACAGATCAACATGAGAGCTCCGCCCACTTATCACGTGACTTCCCCAACGACTTCCCTTAATTTCTGTTTTGTAGCGTTTGTAGCGCTTCACTAGCGCTTGTAGACTCTTGTAGTACCCACCAGAGGGCCGGAAAGGGCTATGAGACCGATGAGACTTGGGTCTAGGGAGCGACGATTTCCAGACCAATGCGCATCGATGCGCATGCGCGGATATCTTAGCGCAAACGTTTGAAATGTAAGAGACAACAAAATACCACCGGCGTTTTTACTCCATATATTATAACATATTAAATAAATAAATAATGTTTTAACTATAAACTAATAAATACTAATATTTGTTAAACTAAATTTGCTTATATATGTTTTATCTTGCGTCTTGCACTAATACACGTAATATTATTACATAATTACATTATATATATTATTATACTAAAATAATATATATTTTTTACATAAATTTAATATATTATTAGTCTTTTATTAAACACAAAAAGTGTACATACAAAATAATATTAGAAATATACATTATATATATATTTCGATTTCTATATAATTTTGTCAGAATGCGCCACCTTGAGGTGATGAGGTGATACTGCATGAGGGAACCGTGGAAAAGGTATATCACGTCTGCAATATACCACGAAAACGAAAATCACGAAAGAATTTTTAAGGAATTACTTTAATTATCCCGAAAACAATTACATCGAAAACAAATATAAACGAAATCATTTACCACGAAATTAAATTAATACGAAACGAAACAATAACGAGAACAAAAATCACGAAAACAATTTGACCGAAAGTTATTTGAACGAAAATATTTAAGACGAATACAAAAATAACGAAATACTTTGAACGAAATTTATTTGAACGAATTAATGTAATGTAAAATATAGAACGAAACAACGAATTATATATTATATCAAGAAAACATTTTTTACTTAATAGAGTTATATAATATATATATATATATATAATTTATATATATATTATATTAAAATTACTAAAAAAATATAATTATAATATATAAAAGATCAAATACACACATATATATATTTATGAAGAGTATAATGGAAAAAAGATAAACCCTCATATATCATATAAAATAATATCATGTAAGTCATGCAACTGCATGCATTTTATATCAATGCTATAATATACAGTATATTACATACGCATATATATAGCGCCCGCGACGAGTTGAAATAAATTTCATCTTTTTTTCACTTTAAACTCTCCTCTCATCTTTTCTCCTCTCATCTTTTCTCCTCTTATTTTGCACCATTTTAGAGGAAAAAAGAGGTACACGTGAAATAGCTAGACGAGATTATACGTCTTTTTTCCTCTTCTTGAATATAAAATGTTAGAAATATTGTCTTCATTTCATCCTCACTTTGAGCGGAGAAGAAATAAGATGTGTTTTGGAGGTAAAAAGATTAGGTTTAGACGTGTGTGTATATAAAGAATGAGTTGAAGACGAAATTTTTCAACTAGGAATTAAGGCCTCTCGACATGATTGTAATAATAAATTTTGATTTAAATACACAGCGCCGCTATAATTAAGTGTTTAATATAAAACATCAATTCGTGATTTCTAAAATTTAAGTTTTTAAAGATGCGTGTTTTCACGATGCATTTCATAATTGCCTATAGCTAGCTCCTAAATAATATCAAATTTACTTTACTATAAATGTTTAATATACTTCGACTCTATTGCATTAATTCTATTCGTTTTATTTTTATTTTTTTTTTTTGTTTAATAATTAATTGTTATAATTTTTTATTAATATTTTTCTTCATCGGTGTTTTTGATTTCGGTCAAATAACGTTCGTTGAAATTGTTTTCATTATTTCTGTATTAGTCTGTAATGTTTTCGTTCAAATAACTTTCGGTCAAATGCCCAAATTGTTTTCTTGATTTTTTTTATTTCGTTTTAAATGTTTTCGTTTTATTTCACTTTCGTTGTTTTTCAATTCGTTCAAGTAACTATCGATCAAATGGTTTTCGCGTGATTATTGAATTCGGCTAAAATGTTTTCGATGTAAATGCTTTCGTGCTTTTTAAGTTTCGTTATAAATGCATTCACATTTTTCATTTCGGTTAATTATGTTTTCGTATAAAATGTTTTCATGTTAAATTACTTTCGTCCTTTTTGTTTTCGGTGTGTAATATATGCCTTTTTCATATAAATTGTTTTCGTTCTTTTATTTTTCATTCTTTTGACGTTATATTAGACTCTATATAATAGAAAACCGCAGCCAGCAGGGCGGGCACCTCTATTTTTTCCAATGGACCAAAGTGATGTCCAAAGACTGCATGTGCATGGGGATTCGATCGAACCACATACAATTAAGTGCATCGATCACTGCACTATTATATACTAGCTGTATATGTGCATAGAGTGATATATTGAATAGAGGTAGTATGCCCATGTTAAAAATTCAGACAAAAATTTTGATCCCCCTCTCGTTACCTTTTTGGCTTTTTATTGCCGTTTTGACAGCACACATTAATTACGCGATCGAGTAGTTCGAGAATCTCTACGCGAGATGGCTCTTTTCACATTTTCCCCAAAATCTCGGCATCATCTCGTTTCTCTTCTCCTTTTCTCTGTCTTCTCACTCACGTGGTCCAGCCAGCCTGCTAGCTGCACCACCTGAGGGTGGGAGGGATGTTGCAGAGCCGGCAGCCCTCAAGAAGACGTAACTTGACTCCACACATGCACTGCTCGTTCCTGGCTCATGCTTGCAGCTACGTAATTCCTTTCCTTTCGCCTTAGAAATATTTTCAGTCAATCGACTTTTAATTTAACAAAAATATGTACATAACTTACAAAATCCAGTAAAACGAAATAAATTATTATAATCACTCTATATTTATGACAAACGGGAAAAATTATATTATTATAAAGTAATTGATATTAAAAAGACGGGCTATATTTCTTTATATTTTATTTTATTCTTTTACTATAATACTAAAAAAATGTTTAGGTGCGCTTTACTGGGTCTCGTCAGATCACCGAAATCAAGCAACGCTGAACGTGGTTAGTAGTTGGATGGGTGACCATTTTCCACAAAAACCATATTTTCCACCCAGGGGTAAATCGTTGCTTTTCTACTATGTGGTTCCCTTGGCTTTGGACCATTGCACTTATTTTAAGTATACTGTGGGGGGCATTCACAAAGCACTTTAACCCCAACTTTAGCCCCAAGTTTTTTTATCCCTAGTACTAAACATGGTGCTAAACCAGGGGCTAACCATGTTTCAAGTAAAAAATACGCTGCTCCCTCCCTGGGGTAAATTCATCTCGCTTTCCACCCAGTGCAATGATGCACTTGTGTGTGGTTCCGCAGGCTTTGGACATCGCTTTGGTCCATTGAGAAAAAGTAGAGGTGTCCGTCCTGACTGAGGTTTTCCACGGTTCCCTCAGTCTCACCTCAGCGAATGCTGGGACGCGTAACAGGCCGTGGCATCCGTTCCCTACCTTATCCCTACCCATTACCACGCCGCGAGCTGTAAGCTCTTAGGGGTGTATCCTTGTAAAATAAAAAAAAAAAAAAAAAATGGTGTTAAAGTGCTTTGACAATGCCCCCCTGTGATATTTATATTTTTAATGCATGTTATTCATATATTGGAAACAATTGTGCTTCTTACACTTCTTTTGTATTATTATAAAAACAATTAAATATATTTTATTTTTATTAAAAATGCATAATTAATATCCCCCCCTCCCTTACTTTCTATTAGTCCACAAAGAATATAAGGGAGTTTCGTGGCACTTACCAGGAGTGAAAAGAAGGAAAAACTACATCTTTATAACTAAATTTTTACCATTTATTTTGCTTTATTGCTTTTGTATATATAACATTAATATCGTATTTAGTTATAATAGAATCACCAAAAACATTTTAAAAATTAGTATAAGAAAGAAAAAAAAAGCACCTCTTTTTAATATCAATAATTTTTTAATAATAATAATAATAATATCGTAGTTATAATAGTCACCATAAACCTTTTTTAGAATTTATATGAGAAAAAAATTGCACCTCTTTTTAATATCAATTACTTTATAATAATATAATTTTTCCCGTTTGTCATAAATATAGAGTGATTATAATAATTTATTTCGTTTTACTGGATTTTGTAGGTTATGTACATATTTTTTTAAATTAAAAGTCGATTGACTGAAAATATTTCTAAGACACGAAAGGAAAGGAATTACCAGAGAGCTTTGATTAAATCAAAACTCTCTGGAATTACGTAGCTGCAAGCATGAGCCAGGAACGAGCAGTGCATGTGTGGTGTCAAGTTACGTCTTCTTGAGGGTTGCCGGCTCTGCAACATCCCTCCCACCCTCAGGTCGCTAGCAGGCTGGCTGGACCACGTGAGTGAGAAGACAGAGAAAAGGAGAAGAGAAACGAGATGATGCCGAGATTTTGGGGAAAATGTGAAAAGAGCCATCTCGCGTAGAGATTCTCGAACTACTCGCGTAATTAATGTGTGCTGTCAAAACGGCAATAAAAAGCCAAGAAGGTAACGAGAGGGGCATCAAAATTTTTGTCTGAATTTTTAACATGGGCATACTACCTCTATTCAATATATCACTCTATGGTAATTGTAACTTGAAACGGTCATATGCAACCATCCAATTAGTAATTAACCACACTTAACGTATATATAGCTTGACTTCGGTGATATAACGAGAACCGAGGGTCAATGCATTGTGCCGTGCACGCGCATGCAACCTCAAATTTCGAATCTTGATCACGATATTTAATTTTTTTAAAATTATTTCTTATTGAAAGTATACTTGAATTTTATGTAATTTTTTAATACTTTTTTACAAAAGTGTTTTTTCATTTTTGTGAATGAAATTTTTGCCAGTATATCGTAGCGCACGTCACAGTAGAAAATCATCCTGGCAGTTTGACGGTACGTTAATTGAAATACGCAAAGATCGCAAGGCTTTATTCAAAGAGCTTCTTGGCGTTCTCGTTATATCACCGAAGTCAAGCTATATATATACGTTGAGTGTGGTTACTAATTGGATGGGTGATCGTTTCAAGTAACAATTAATTGCGTTGTTCCTATATATGGGAGATATATACATGTAAGGAGAAGAGGCTTCAAGTGTGTGACATATTAAGCTTTTGGGAGATCAGTGGTGCAAAATTGATATATATATATATATATATATATATATATATATATATATATATACGTCTTTTTTTATAGTAAAAGTGTTTTTCAGGCCGGTCGTTATGATCTGAATGTGTTCTCAGCACTGAGAGGGTGTCAGTCAAAAGGAGTTAGCGTAGACCTTGTATTGCGTGATATAGTCAGATTGTGCTCTCTACACCTATGGGAAATTCTGCTTATCTGCTCATATATCGCTTCCTTCTTATTTCCCCGTGTATTATATTCAGTGGCGTAGCCAGGATTTGCCCAAGGGGGGGGGTTCTTCAGGACAAAGATTGAGAACAACCCACTGGGGGGTTTGGGGGGCGAAGTCCCCCAATAGCCCGCCGCAGGCGCAATTTTTTTAAAGACAGGGTCACCCCAGACTTTTTTTTGTTCAATATAGCTTTCTCTCTTGTAATTTCGATTTTAGGTGAACAAATTTTTGACTAGATTTTATTATTATGCCCACATTTCGAACCTAAAATTTTAAAAGGTTTGACGTCATATCGACGGTGCACATGGCACGCTTCTTTTTGTCCCCCTCGCAGGAGGCTCTGTGTTGTGGATGTGGTTGCAAAGGAGGATAAACAAACAGCAGGAGCGAACATGAAAAAGCGAATGGTCCGTCTGACGACTAATTAATCTTTCTTACTGTCTTGCATGGCACATTTTCAATAACTTTTATAACAGTCTAAATTCTAAATAATTTAATATTAGAATATCATTACATTATAATTTTAATGAATACATATACCACCCCAACGACGGCAACGACCTAATATCTAAAACTTATTAAGATGGAGGTATTCAATACAA
The DNA here is from genome assembly GCA_949825025.1 of Siphlonurus alternatus. Classification (NCBI taxonomy): domain Eukaryota; kingdom Metazoa; phylum Arthropoda; class Insecta; order Ephemeroptera; family Siphlonuridae; genus Siphlonurus; species Siphlonurus alternatus. The sequence continues at coordinate 16,992,008 of OX463779.1, read as the reverse complement.
TTTAATAATTTAAACAATACATAATATATTATATATAATATATATATATATATTTATATCATACATTATAAAAAGCAATATATAACATTATTCACTATAAAAAAAAAATAATATTTATGTAATAAATCAATATGTAATATTATATGTGATACTTAGGCTGCATGCGTAATATCGATATTCTAATAAACAATTATTATTATTATTATTATAAACATATTAGTAATGTTGCATAAATAATTAAATACTATAAATGCCTTGTCTTATTTTTACATGCCAAATAAAATGTTGTACTTCTGCTGCAAATAGCAACACCTAGGCGGGTCGCACATAGACTTCTATATCTGCAGTCGGGGATCTGTAAGCGTGCGGTCGGATCGTATTATACGTTTCTTTTTTAGAAACGGTCCTAAATTTCTTATTATACTGTAAAGGCGTACATACAATACGAAGCTGTGTGCGGGCACATAGTAATCGCATAGGTTCTTATGTATGTTCTTCTTCTAATCGTATGTTTTATTTATTATATAACTTGTTGAAAAAAATAGTGCTCAATTATCCTTAGAAAATGTTCTAAAGTGAAGTAAAGTAAACTTCACAACTTCTTATTATTATTTTTTTTTTTTAAATTTTGGGCCTTATTATATACTATAATAATATAATATATTTATAAGGCCTAAAATTGCATTAAAACGTCCTAATTCTACGACCTTACTCGAGATTACAAGCTTCTTATATTCGAGGTAAAACGTCTTCTCTCTTTCTGACCGCACATCTGGTTTTTGACATTGACAAATCTCGTACATGTTCACTCACCCTCGTGCCGTTGCCCACCCTCCGTGAGGGGGGAGCACGTCGGCATTGATAATAATGAGCTTCTGCAATATTCTTAATAACTCAGATTATATAAATTGGAAAAATTTGAGACTCACATGTGTAAATAGAAGAGATATTGAATTTTAATTCTGGTTTGTGTCAAGTTATTGCAATCATAAGTGAACTCAAAAAGCGCATCGAAAGTCAACTTTCTTGATTTTTCTTTGATTTTTCTTTGTAAATTACCTTCTGCCGCCCTCACTACCGTCTATTTGATGCAACGTTTTTCAAACTTTGAGTGTCAAAATGTGGGCATAATAATAAAATCTAGTCAAAAATTTTTTCACCTAAAATCGAGATTACAAGAAAGAAAGCTATATTGAACAAAAAAAAATCTGGGGTGACCCTGTCTTTAAGGACACGCCCCTTTTTTAGGGTAAAATAATGGAAAAATACTATTATATTAGAGGGTAAAATATATGGCCTGATGCAATTTTTTTAACATTTTATATTTTTTTCACCCCATGTTTCAATTTCTTTTGAATACGTGCGTATAATAAATAAAGCTTTGAGTAAATCATTTTAATTAAATCAAGTAATTTTTAAAATTGATTTAATAATCCAAGTTCACATCATTAAGATATTGTAAAAAATAAATAAATAAAAAAGGGAATTGCTTTTCTCTTATTTTTGTTAAATTTTGTCTGCACCGGGTGCGTGAAGCAACCAATTAAACGAAGGTACGTGCAGCACACGTGAGAGCGTTTTATTTATACAATAGTAGTTATATGCACATGCAGTTTGTAAGGGAAATAAAAAATTTATTTATGAGTCGCACTTTTTCCTGTTAAAATTAGAAACTAACTTATAATTTGTTTATTTTAAAGAAAATACTTATACTAAACTTGATACCCCTAAATATCAATTTTTTATTTAACTTTTTTTTTTCAAATTAATTTCTATAATTTTTCCTTTTTTCTTATATCCATGCAGTCACTACTCGATCTTCATGGGGGGGGGGGGGTTAAACCCCGACCCCCCCCCCCTGGCTACGCCACTGGGTGTATTATATAGTCAGGGTCTTACAATTCCTTGCCTGATGACTCTGCAAGGCCGCAAGGCCGGTATATATCATTTGCCTGATGTGTGATATGCTTTTGCATATACGCGTATATCAATTAGGTGTTTGTTGTATTATTAATTGTTTAACTTTTCATTTTATTATTTTGACGATGTAGTTACAATATTATTGTCTGAATGATATTATTTTCTTTGGGTGAATTTACGCATTTTGTGTATGGATTCGACTTTCGTCTTTTGCATTAATTGGTTTTGATAAGTTTTATTTATTAATATTTTTCCCTCCAAACTATATGTATTTTTATAAGCCAATAAACAATTATTATATATTATTATATGGGGTACGTAAATAAAAAAAATCGCTTTCCAACCATGCATATATATATATATATATATATATATATATAATAGTGCAGTGATCAATGCTTAATTGTATGAGGTTCGAATCTCACAGACTTTGGACATCACTTTGGTCCATTGAAAGAAATAGAGGTGCCCGCCCTGGCTGAGGTTTTCCACGGTTCCCCATGCAGTATCACCTCAAAGTGTATTCTCACAAAATTATATAAATATATAGAAATCGAAATAATTGAAATCTTAAAATTTAAATGTAAAAAATAATTAAGTTATAATATTAAAAATTAAAATGTAATAATATAACATGTATTAATTAATATATTTGTGCAAGACGCAAGATAAAACATATATAAGCAAATTTAGTTTAACAAATATTAGTATTCATTAGTTTATAGTTAAAACATTATTTATTTATTTATTTAATATGTTATAATATGGAGTAAAAACGGTGGTATTTTGTTGTCTCTTACATTTCAAACATTTGCGCTAAGAAATCCGCGCATGCGCATCGGTGCGCATTGGTCTGGAAATCGTCGCTCCCTAGACCCAAGTGCTATGAGCTATGATTGCCCGATGATTGCCGATGATTGCTACGATGATTGCAGCAAAAGCGCAAAAGTTGCAACTGCTACGACTGCTAGAGGAAAATTTAAAATCCTAAAAAATAAAAATAAATTATTATATTTCTCTGATTATCATTCTTAACTATTAATTCCACGTACGTGTATCTATATTACCTATCTACATTATATTGTTCCTCACTGCATGTGAATATATAATATGGACGTGACCTCAAAAATTTTTATAGCAGAAATAGATAGAGCAGGATGAAAAGTTATGTTACTCTGATTTTTTTCAGATTTTTTAGGGACCGCGCGGGCCGGAATATTGCTAAAAAGTTTTGGCGAGGTCGGGTTCGAATCCACGTCCCTTTTGGGTCCTATCTTTTATTAAGAGAGGCGGCAAGAGGCTATATACACTTTTTCTGCACTTTCAATCATTTTTAAAAAATATATAGTTGTCGGGCTCTAAGAAATCTGAAAAAAATCAGATCGAGAGATCAGTAGCATATATATACTCTGTATATAATATATATATATATATGCATATATATATATATATATATTAATTAACATTATTTGCACCGGCCGGCCCTCTATTATATATATCCTCTATCCATTATTTCTGCGATAAAAAAAAATTGAGGTCGGTACGGCATATATATATATGTACTCCATATATTATATAAGATGAACCATGAATAAAATAATGCATGCATATATATGGCTCTTAATTTAATTAAGTAAAAAGAAATCAAATTTAATGTATTTTATAGCTATAAGAGGCTATATATAGCTAGCTGCATCATGCGCATAATATATATGGTAACATATTATATATATTTAGAGGAATTTTCCAACTAAAGAAAAAAAAATAATAATAAATATTAATAAATAAATAAATAAATAAATAAATAAATAAATAAATAAATAAATAAATAAATAAATAAATAAATAAATAAATAAATAAATAAAAAGGGTTGATAAAAACCATGCTCGGTGTACTCTGAGGGAATTTACGAATTAATTAACAAAAATCGTGATGTCATCTGCAATGCAGTCCTATATATTTATACCCCACCATATATGGCATATCTGCGCTGTGGTGTAAGAAAACGGGGCAAAGGTGTACACCCCGTACACTGACGGAGCAGAGTTTACGAACAGATCTTTAGATAAATAAAAAAAATATATATTATATAATATGCAAATTTAAGATCTACATATTATTGTGATATTATATACATATTGTTATATATATATATATATATATATATATATATATATATATATATATATATATATAAGTTATATATAAGTTATATATTTATATATATATAAATAGTTATATATAAGTTATATATTTCTATTGTAATATGTTTTTTTTTCTGAATATATTTTATAATTTATATTGGAGGATCAACCTCATTTTTTTTTTTTTTTTTTTTTGCAGAAATTAATGGATAGGTGCAAAGTAATGCTACCCTGATTTTTTTCAGATTTTTTAGAGCCCGGGAACTATTTTTAAAAAATTATTGAAAGTCCTTTTTGTGACGTCACGCGGCGGCAAGTCCTATCTATTCTTTTTCTTAATTAAGGAGCGGCGTCTCGTGATGTCACAAAAAGAACTTTCAATAATTTTTTTAAAAATACTTCCCGGGCTCTAAAAAATCTGAAAAAAATCAGAGTAGCATAACTTTGCACCCTTTATCCATTTCCGCAATAAAAAAAAATCGAGGTCGATAATTCATTATAAAATTAAGTTAAAATGCATTTACAACAAAACAGGATATATCTAAAGCACCGTCCAGAATTTTGGTTTCAGAATCAGAAAAGTCAATATTTACAATAATATAGTGTTCCGGAATCAGAAATGCATGCTCTCTCAAACTGCACATCCACAATCAGAAAATTCAAATGCTTTTCAGTTGCCGGACAATTCTTGTACAACACTTTAAACTCTTCAAAGACTTGAGAATTTAGCATGTATTATACTGCATAATATATATATTCAAAACACAAATTAAATACAATTAAAAGTTCTTGATTTAAATTAATGTATATTATAGTTTTAATTTTTACCATACATAATATATGCATTACAAAATTCAATGATGATATTTCTGATTTACAAATAATATAATACTATTGCATTTAATTATATTAATAAATATAAATAAAAAAAATTTTAACAGAGAGTATCTCTAAGACCTAAGACGCAAGATTTAACTATTACGACATGTACGTTTTATAGTGCAAACATAATAACAATTATTATTTTTTGTTTTTGCATAATGAGATATTAGAATGTAAAAATTTTAGTGGTTTAATCGAAAGAAGGGGTAAAAATATGGTACTGTGAATTTTTTCCGATTTTTCCGAGACCGGGGAATATTTTTAAAAAATTATTGAAAGTCTATTTTATGACGTCACGGGCGGTACTGCCCTATCCTTTTTCTTAAGGAGTGCCGCCCGTGACATCATCAAAATAGACTTTTAATAATTTTTTAAAAATAGTTCTCGGTCTTAGAAAAATCTGAAAAAATTCTCAGTACCATATTTTTACCCCTTCTTGCGATTAAGCCACTAAAATTTTCACATTCTAATATCTCATTATACACTGTACAGTACTAAGCATGACTAAAATAGAACATATATAATTATAGAGAACACAATATATAATGATTACTGAATATTAGAAAGTGCCTGACCTGCTTATAGTATTGTAAGCCTAAAAAGTCTAAAAGCCCTCAGAAACTGTTACATACATTGAACATTACAGTGATGAGGCTTAGAAAATATTCATAAATTCCATGTGATCTCTTTGAATGAATACGTACATGAATGAATACAATAATTATAATCCTTAATAATGTATTAAATACATTGCACATAGTAATAGTGATTTTAATAATATATTAATAAAAAATATTAGGTATAATGGAACAATTGAAATTACATCTATAATAATATTACATTATATTATTTCTTTATAAATAAGGTTTCATATGATGCAAAACAAGTTGACTGTTTTATAAAGCCGTCAAGCTTTGATTTAAAAAGTTCGCTTGTTATTGGCTCTCCTGGTTTAGCCAAAGGGTTTTTCATCACAAATTCAACATAGACCTGAAATAAAGAGAACTGGATGTCAACACAAAATACTTTCTGATTTTTTCAGTCAGCTTTCATGTTACACTTTTTAGCTCTACAGTCCAGGCCACAGTCATGCCAAGGTTTAACACGAAAGGTGACCTAAAAAATTAACAATCAAGAGTATCAAGACCTTTCAATCACCTAAGCAATATAATTTCTCTTATCTTTGCTAGTTTTGAAAATTTTTAACAAATTTAGAGTGAAAATCAATAAATCAGTTGTTGACCCTGAAATCTCTTTTTATAATCTAAGCTCATAAATTGACATAATTTTTTTGGAGGTGGCTCTGTCTGATCAGTTGTGTGTAAATTGGGGTAAAATTTAAACATGGAGGCTTAATTATGGATGGAAATCGGAAATGGAGCTGTTGGGAGAAAACCCCTCCCTTGAATTTGCTCAAACCAAAAGTGATTATGAGCCTCGTTTATTTGTTTCCTTGTAGATTGCTTTAACTTAAAATAAACAAAGTGATTTTGCAAAGAAGGTACCTGTGAATATAACTGCTGCAGCAGCTCCTTCACGTTGGCTGCTTGGCAGTCAGTATTCAGCACAAACTTAAGGCCAGATGGTGTTTCAAAGTAATGTAAGGCATATTTGCTTGTACGATAACACAAGAAGCCATCTTTTGTGTCAATGGGGGAGATCTTGGTTACAAACGACTTGATGGAAAACAGCATGCCATACATTAGTTTTGCCTCCTGAAAGCAAACAAATAAAATACATTAAATTTTATAAAAAAAAAAAGGGCAAGAGCAGAGACAGGTATGCAGATCCAGAGAGAGAGAGAGAGAGAGAGAGAGAGAGAGAGGCTATGGGGGAGTGTTATGAGGCACTTGTATCCAAATTCAATTAATCAGTAGAGTTTTGACATCAAAAAATTTATTGCAGAAATGAATAGAGGGTGCAAAGTTATACCACTTTCCTTTTTTTTTTTTTTTACATTTTCTTTTCTTTTAGAGGTCAGGACTGTCAGGAGGTATTGCTGAGAAGTTATTCAAACCCACGCCCCTTTTAGGACGTTGGATTGAGGAACCTCGATACAGTACTCAACAATTATCTCCAACCTTCGAGAAAGTCCGCCAAATAAGCCACATGCTCGAGTGGTATTGGTATGTTTGAAGATGCATTTTTTATATATATGTTTTTTAAATAGTTATCGGGCTCAAAAAATATGAAAAAAATTAGAGCAGCACCATCACCTGTCAACCATCTCATCACGATCGAGTGAAAGGTAACTCATCATCATGATGGTCCTGATGGTTGTTACACCTGTTAAAAGCATATTAAGGGTTGGTTTCCTGAGATTTCTGCATTAGATTTGGCGTTGTGGGTACTGTATAGTTATATGCCTGTACAGAACAGGCTGTATCTGTTATATATGTACAGAACTGATGTACATATGCGCATATGCGTTCTACAGCTACTAGTCAGCTAGCTACTACAGTATGCATATGTATGCCCAACAGCGACTTCAATGTGCAGTACCCATACGATACTGCACATATTTGTCATTATTATCAGTAATTTCCCTGCGGGCTGCAGTCCCTGAAGGAGCGAAGATACATACATATCTCATCTGAAATGTCTGAAAGATCTGAATGATCAGATCATATGCACAACATTGACAACATGATGCATATGCATACTAACCTCGTCTCTTGTGATACCGGACTGCTTGATACGATTCCATTCAGCATAATACAATAGAATACCAGATCGATCGAAAATGTACAAGTTGTAGACTGTCATTGTTAACGAATTGCAACAAATTATACTATATTTTATTCTGATTTTATGCACGGACAATAATTGTCTGTGTTTTATGTTAGAAAATAAATACCTAGCAAAATATTGACAATGCCAGCTGTTTTTTTTTTTTTTGTTTTTGTTTTTTTTTTTCCTTTTTTACTTGCGCAGTTCGGCCATATTGCCGTTTCTATGGTTACAGATTGTGGCGCGAAACATAAAAGTGAAACAGATGTTTTCCAAAGGACCGAAAAGACCCTGGCAGCTCTTTGTTGTTGTGTGTTGTGAATTGTGGAAAAAGATAGTAATTAAGGTTCTCCTTCAACTGTAGGTTTCTGTGCTGGACCAATATAATGTAAATAGCATTATTATGTTGAGTTTCATATATTGTAAAGACTAAAATACCACTGGCAATGTCCATAATACGGAAGGAAATGAGTCCACTGATAACAGAAGATTTTTTAGAGAAACTGCACCGTAAGAAAATTTATACAGTCGTTGACTTCTTACAAGAAGATCCAGAGAAATTGTGTCAAATTACACATTTAGGATTTAAGGTAGTAAACTATTTTACTCATGGTAGTCACACAATATATGTCCTCTAATATATAAATGTGTTTTTACAATGTTTCAGAACTTCTCTACACTCCGTCAAAACTTCATAACAAATTTTGCGGCTTTTCCTCTAGATGCTCTTGAAGCTTACAAAGACCTAGTTGCTAACTCGGCTCTGATATCAACTGGAATTCCAAGGTAATAATATTTCACCATGATAATAGTTAATTGACTGATCTCTAAAGGAAAATTGATTGATTTAATTGCAGACTTGATGCCATTTTGGACGGAGGACTGAGGACGGGAGAATTGGTTGAAGTCTGTGGATTCTCTGGAACTGGCAAAACTCAGTTATGCCTCACCATTGCTGCAAATGTAGCTCTCTTTCAAAAGCAGCGAGTCTACTACATTGATTGTAAAAATGACTTCTCCGGTACAAGAATGCAGTCAATAATAGAAGCACATGACATCAACGATGAAGTAAATAATTTCCGTATTTTATAGTTATATATATATATACCACATCAGCAAATGTATATAGCTAGTTCCTGCAATTAATGTACTGCAGCTATCTCTCTGGAAAAGTTCCCTGCAGACCATTTAAATTGGTCATGACCAATTTAAATGGTATATAATAATCTGTTTGTGGTAAGAGAAATTTTCAAGAGGAAAAATATACTGATGAAAATAAAAATAAGCTCTAAATCATTACAATAATCTAATTTCTAGATAATCTTTACCGAAATGACATACACTGTATTAACAAAAAGTAATGACCCAATGATTGTATACTGGGAGGACGGCCTAAGATATCAAATTGAGGAACCTTAATTGATACTCAACAATTTTCATCAACCTTCGGGAAATTCCATTAAATAAGCCACCACATGCTCCAGCGGCCTGTTTGGGCACATTAAAGTTGACAGCATAGCGCCGGCAGCTAAAGTAGCTCTTTTGACAGCAGCACCTCTGTAGATGACTGAGGTTATAGCCAATCAAATGCACTTAAAAAGTCAGTGGTGTGATGTATCAGCTAGTGTTCCAACATGGCGCCCCGTTGGCGGCAAAAAAGGCCTGTTTGAAAGTTCCTCTTAGTAAACAGTTCTTGGCAAACTTAATAACCTATGCTCTGATTAAAATATTAAACAATGATTTCTTGGCAGGACCTGGGTGTGGCTATGCAACGAGTGAAAGTGTTCAGACCGGTCTCTGCCAGCCAGTTGTTGTCCTCTCTGCCACATCTGCACCGAGAGATTCAACTGCAGAGGGACGCCAGCACCACAACCAGAGTCTTGATAGTGGACTCTTTGCCCTCACTCTTCTACACTTTCATGGGAGATTCATCCCCACTAAAACGTATGTACAGAATATCGGAAATATTAAATAAAATTTAGTTTATCACATATTAGTTGAAAAAAATAATAATAATAAACTTATAATAGTCACTCAAGAATATATATAATTAGGTATATATATGAGCTTGAATTATGTTATCACTTTTGCAGAAACTGTTTACTGCCTTTTAAAAATATTCATGCATATTTTTAATTAGTATTATAAATGTTAAATTATTTTGCTTATATAGTTATTCCCTTATAAAAAATGATAACAGTATTTTGAAATGATCAAATTTCTTTTGTCAAATTCACAGTAAATATGAAATAAAATTTTACTGCAAGCAAATGATTATTCAGTTTATATACGTAGTAACGTAATTTATTTTAAAATGTCTGTCATTTTATTGCCACTCCATTAGCTACAACATTTCATGAATACAGTACTCGGAGTAAAAGAGATTTGATCTTACAGAAGATCTGTAATTTTGCAGTATTTGGGTTGCTGAACACGCTGGGTGTTGCTCTGAAGCAGCTTGCATGTGAGCTCCATGTGGCGATGCTGCTGGTCAATTTGGCAACCCTGTGGCGAGATGAGGATGATGAGGTCTCTGCTGCTACCAGTGAAAGAGGAGACATGAAGCCAGGATTTGGTAAGCTGTGGCTCTCAGTGCCCAGTTCTCGTCTCTGTCTGACCCGCAAGGAGGATGACCTTGAGGTGAAGGTGATGAAAAGCTCCCGCCTTCCTGGCAACAGCACATGTTCACTGAAGCTATCACATAAGGGAGTGAATTGAATTTCATGAAATGAATCATAGAGAAGAACAATCTAGTCTTAAATAAATGTTCTGTTTTCTTTGACACACTTCCTTTGTAAAAGGTTCTGGTCATTCTTGCAGAATCTTGTATATTTACTTTGAATAATTTGATAAAAGTGCAATTCAATCTGTTAACCGCAACATGTACTGCCTATATTTTGTATTGATCTGTGTCCTTATGACTTATTCAATGGGCAATTTTGGTGTTATGATGAAACTTCAGTCTATGTTGTTCCAATACATACTTTTAGCATATGTACTGGTTTGATAAAACGTACAACCAAATAAAATATCATAAATTTGTATAATACAGTCTGACAGGTGCATGTTTATGATTAAGAGAGTACCCGTGGAGGCCTAGAACAATAGTGTATCGAACTCCCAAAAAATTATTGCGAAAATTTGCAATAAAAGGATGCAAAGTTGTGCTACTCATATTTTTTTCAGATTTTTTAGAGCATAGAAACCCTTTTTTTAAGCTATTGAAGGTTTGGTTATGCTCCTTTTTGAAGTGACAAAGAGTTGTATCCTTATGTATTCTAGTATTCTAATGTCATAAAATATCAAGTGGACTTTCAATATATATAAGTATATTTTTTTTTTTTTACTGAAAAATCTGATAAAAATTTCAGAGTATATAGCATTATGTAACTTAAATTTGCAGCCTCTGTCCATTTCTGCAATAAAAAAAAAAAAAAAAAAAAAAAATGAGGTTGATATTTTACTAATTTATAAATTTAAATTAATATATTGGATGAACACTTAAATTAATTTATGAATGAATGATATTTGATTACAATAACTTCTACTACAAAACTTTCATAGTGTATGTATATGTGTGGAGGTATGCCTCAGAGCTAAAATTATAACAGTATATAAACTAAAGTTAATTTATATAAAAAAAAAACTATTAGTGTGTTAAATTTACAATGAATAATATTTTATAAATCCCATGTAACATATATATATTTGTTGAAATATTAAAAAAATATAATCCAAAACTTGTTATTAAATGTTTTCTACAAGTATACTGCATGCGATCGATCGTGAAAAATAAGTAAATAAAAACAGATCAAAGTTGTTTCAACTAAAATTTCTATATTTATTATTGGGTGCAATTCACAAAGCAGTTAGCCAGGTTTCTAACCACGTTTAGCTTAACCACGTTTAACTATACCTGTTTTACATGTTAAACCACCTAGTTAAACGTGGTTAAGTTAAACATGGTTATAAACCTGGCTAATTGCTTCGTGAATTGCGCCTATTATTTATTTTTTTCATTATTTTTATGAATGAGTGCATCAAAATATGTTTTACACAATTATACATATTCTTATATTATACGATGTAGAATCTTAGAATCAAAATTCAAAAATTGCTAAAAGTATCAACGTGTTTTATTTGTTTGTTTTTTCTCCAGTGAGTTTTTTTTTTATAGCTCGTCGAATCATCATAGAAATAAAAATGTAAATAAAATAAAAATTGACGTTTTTCAGAGTAAACATGATTATATTTATCATTCTCCGATAACAGCTTCAAAGTAATAATTACAAAACTAAATCCACAGTTCAATTTAAAGCATATTATATGTGAAAAAATAATTATAAATGTATGAGGATAAATTGTCACGAATTATATACAAAAGTTAAGAAAATAATTCAAAGATCGTGACCTGATAATTAATCGGGACAATGAGGGATTCATAAATAAGGAGCTATATTGTATATGATTATACAACCTGAGAACTGAGATAAAACACAATATGAAAGTAAACTTGGTTAATTATATACTGATAATTAACGAAATATAAAACAATTACACCCATGATCACTAAGAGGCCGCCATCTTGCCCCTGACGCATATGTAACCCACTTTGTTTATGTGCTGAACAAGTTGCCTAACCTCACGGCGATTGAGGAAATTCAGCAATAATTTTTATTTATACAAATTATACCTACAGATTAGAGGTCTGCACGGGCCCGGCTCGCGGGCCGGGCATCAGCAGTCTGCAAACGGGCCGAGCCTAGCTATTTATTGAAATTTCAATAGTGATTTGTTTGTTATTTTTCCTTAGGAAAGAGGAAGAAGGAAAAAAAAGTAAACAAAAAATGCTTCTAAAACGACTTTTTCTAAGTTTAATAATGGGTTGTAATCACTTGTAAAATACTAAAATAAAAATGCGAGCCGAGGTTGAACTACGGACGGGTCACGGGCCGGATCGGGCCGCACTGTGAAGCAGTCTTCGCGGGCTCGGGCCGGACCTAGCAACCATCCGAACGGGCAGGGTCGGGCCTCGAAAATTCGGCCCGTGCAGACACATATATCAGACTGGGGCAAAATTCATATACGTACGCTACAATTAAAAAGTTAAGCTAAATTTTGGTTGCTGGCGTTTTATATTGATTTTGTCACTATTATTGACCCAATAATAACTTAAGACGTTCAATGTAAATTAATATTAAATAATACGGGTACAGTCATATAAGTATAGTATATAATAAACATATTGCCTCTGTACGTACGTTGCACTTAATTAATATTATATATAATAATTTGTTATAAATATACTAAACAAATGTGTACTATCGATCTAGCCTCAGGATAAAATTACAACTGCTAACTATATAAGCTATTAATATATAAACATTTTATCTGATTGAATGTAAACATATATAAATTAAAAACAATTTTAAGAACATTTAATTTGAATTTCATTAATTCACGCGCTCTTAATATACAGAACACGCTAACAAATAAGCATGCGCGACGATCGTGTGATGTTGGCAGCTGCCTCTATTCGGTCAGTATTATTAGAGCAGAGCTGGTGCTCGGTCAGCTGTTTACGATGGCGCCCTCTGGCTCCTATTGCTAGCGGCGCACAATGGTCGGAGCGCTTCAGCACCTTGCGAGCCAGCAGTCGCTCGACACCAGACACTCGACCGCGGGTACGTACATGACCTGCTGCATGCCCTTGACACTTGCCGGAGTTCCCTTAAAGCTGCATTTGTTATAAATGAAATATCATGTCCTTCTCTATTTTTGTTTCTTGTGTAAATGAAATTTAAACACAAAATTTAATTAATATTTAGATATTTAAACGTGGAAATAGAATTTTTATCTTTTATCACTGGTATTTATTACTTTTTAATTGGTAATTACATTAAATTTAACTTTAATCAATATTATTTTAATGACAATTAAGTGAGATATAGGCTCACAAGTAATATTTGTTGTGTTTTAATTACCGTATAATCTTATTCATTTCATTGGTTTAAGTTTCTTTGACGTTGTTTTATTTGTATAAATTACTTATTTTAATTTCAGTTTATTTTTAATAAGACCATTTTTATATTTTTTATCATGAAATTAATATTTTTCCATTGTATTTAAGTTTAAATATAATTATTAATTACGTAATTGTTTGCAACTGTTTGAATACAATCATGCAGTCTATAATTAAAAACTCGTCACTAAAATTTGCTGGAAATGAAAGGTTTCAAATGGTTTCAAGGTTAAATTCTTTACCTTTTATGTGCAGATTAATTATATTAATGTTTTAATTTAATTACGAAACTACACCGTCAAATTCTAATTTGAAATTTTATACGACGATCGAGATACACATATTTATTTATTTATTTATTTATTTATTTATTTATTTATTTATTTATTTATTTATTTATTTATTTATTTATTTATTTATTTATTTATTTATTTATTTATTTATTATATTTTCCTCATTTTACATACATAATATTGCCTATAGTTCCTGCTATCTCAATCCTCCTATTTTATTCTTTTATTTTTTAGCGGCATGCATGATTTGCAATATTTGCATATAAATAATACCTACACTTTTGAGTGGTATAAATATTTACCATAGTACGTGTTTTGGCACGAGCTCGTGGTAGTTGTTTGATAACCGCTTTGTGGTATACATAGGCTGCTTGCTAGCGCTAGTTCTACTGGTACCGCTGGTGGCGCGCTCGTTACCCCCTGTCCTTCTGCTGGGCGGAGTATTGTTCTACACGTGTCTCGTGGTTCCAATCTTGGTCGGCTACTTCTCGCCCACTGCGCTCTGCCGCTACCTCAGGTATGCGCCTGACAATGCAACCCGCCCTACTTGAATGCAGAAGAGGAAGTCTAACTTTTCACTTTTGCAGGCGAATTGCAGCGTCGAGTAAAATCGGAGAGTGGATTCAAGACGTCGTATTTCAACTATGGATTTTCTTTGGATTTCTCCATTTTTTCTATAGAGAAATGGATATAATTCAAATATCTTCTAGTCAGGTATATGTTTATGCATGCACTATATAGTATATACAATGGCCGACTTGCGTAGAAAATATTTATTGCAGAAATGATTAAAAGGCGCCAAATTGTGCTTAATGATTTTTTTTGTTTTTTTTTTCAAATTTTTAGAGCCCTGGAAGTATTGCTAAAAGGTTGGGCAAAGTTTGGATTTGAAACCACGTCCCTTTTATTCCCTATCCTTTTTTAAGAAGTGACGCCTATATTTTGACGCCTCCCTCCATACTTAAAATTTTTATTTTTATAGTTCTTGAGCTCTAAAAAATTTGAAAAAATTCAGAGAAGCGTAATTTGGTGCACTCTATTCATTTCTACTGTATATAATGAAAAAATTTCATATATATATATATATATATATATATAATATGCAAGTTGCCTATTTAATAATAATAGAAACTCATAGTGAACCTTTAAAAAATATCATAATAATAATTATTAATTATTAATAATAATTATGATCTCTTTTAAAGGTTCACTATGAGTTTCTAGCTCGCGTGTACATTAATTTCAAGACTATGCTTTTTTCTTTTTCAATTAATGCAATTTATCAAATCTCAATGAAAAAAAAGTATTGATATGCCGGGTTGACTTTTAAAACTATATACACCATCGTGTGGAATATATATTCAATAAATTAATCAGTCTTGGGTATATAAATTTAACATTAATTAAGCACGTTTACCTTTTTATTTTATTGTGTTAATGTATGTAATTGCATGATGAAAGTAATAAATACATAAATATACAATCAAATAAGTATGTCGTTACCTTTATAGTAAATATATTTACTGTAAGGCAGTAAAAAATAAAAACGTTACCCGCGATTTGAAAATTTGTTGACACTCAGGACTGATTATATATCAATAATTCAATATTTATCACGATATATAGAGACTGTGATAACATGATTCAGAATCAAGTGCATTTTATTGAAGGCGGGCCTCGTAACGTTCTTAAGATTCATGCAAGGATCGAGAAAAAGGGGGGGGGTGGAACGTAAATTTCCATTTGGATCCGCTTCGATCTGCAGGAGATTGGGATTAATCCTTGTAATTCTTATGAATTTTCTCGCAGCTGCTGTTCTGCGTTCTGGCGGAGAGAACGTTGTGTCCGAATGAGACAATGTGCGGCCTTCTGTTCCTCTCCTTTTACAATGTTGTAGCGTACATCATCAAGGCTCTGACGGTAAGATAAATGATAAATTGAAATAATTGGCAAAGACTTTTATTAACATTGAACATGCAACATTTTGAAAAGGAGTCTTTAAAATTACAATGTTTATCAATTAAGGTATAATATAAGGACATACGTAATAACATTAATTATCCTCTATAATAACAATTAATAACTACAACTTCTGGCTATTTTGTAGGCTCATATCTTCTGAGTTTTACTTCCTCTATATTAATTATACATATATTATATATAATAATATATTAAATATTATTATTTTCATTTTTCTTTTGCCATGCCTGCATCATCCGACTGCGTTCATATTTTATTTATATTAGTCACAGTAAGAGGGTGAATTACGGATTAGATATACATTCATAAAATATACAGCATTGTCGGTAGTCTCACTATATCTGATTTAGACAGCCTCGTTCATAATGACAGAGATTGATTTAAAAAGACGAGTCGCGCTTATAATATTATACGGGTCTTTCACCATACGTCACAAAAACATGACGTCACGTGAATGTAGGCAAAAAGCACCTATTTAACATGGTAGTAGCATACCAAAAACTATTTATTTTCTGCGATATGACGATTGTGATACCTTTGACAATTATTTTATTTGATAGATTGAAATGTCAAGTAAATGGAAAAAAATGCAATATTTGCCAATGATATCTGTGAAAAATACAATAAATCATTAAATAAAATGTAAATCGACTCCAAATTTCACGTCAATAATGACCATTTTACGACACTTATGCACTGATATTGACCCTAACATTCTGAAAAAAAATCAGCCAATCACCGACCATTGCTTTCCCCGCGGACTTTTGAATACGAGGGGGAAACGGCACAACAAAGAATAATGATAAAGAAACTAGGTAAAATAAAAAAAATATATTTGTTCAAGTTATGTATATTAATTTCTTACGTATAAATTATTGTTAAAAAAAAATTAAAAATATGTTAAATTAGGAGCAATAAATCAAGTGATTCCAGTTCCCCCTAAGTACCTACTGATGAATGTAAACAACAACAAAGCCAAGCAAACACCGTATAGTGAGAGACTGTTTCTGTTGCAGACGCGGCAATGGTCGCAGCTGCGTTTGTACGACCACGACGCAGGCAACGTGATGCGTCAGACGGCCTCGTTCATGGTGTCCCGCATGAACAAAGGAGTGGCCTCCTTGTCGGTGCTGCTCACCATCACGTACCAAGCGCAGCAACTCGAGCCCTCGCTCGCCTTCCTCGCCACCACGTCCATTTTCTTCCTGCTCACACAGTTACAGGTATCACTAATTTGATAACATAATACTTGAGAGAAAATAATACATCCTGCAGCGAAAATTTTGCATCTATATTTTATTTCTGTTATTTTAACTGTGCACCTGAATCATATATATGTATATATATATATATATATATATATATATATATATATATATATATATATATATATATATATATATATATATATATATATATATATATATATATATATATATATATATATGTATATATATCTGCAGTTATATTATTATACATCCTAAGTCATTAAATAATAGTTCTGTTTTATAATAACAAAAAGTGTTGCGTTAATTACTTACGCATGCAGGATGACTTTCCAAAATGTTGGTTTTATCATGATTTTGCATTTATATGCGCTACGTAAACGTTTTTTTTTTTTTTTTTTTCATAATTATTTGTATTGAAAAATATAAATAAAACATTGTATTAATAATATAATGTGTAATAAAGACACATGATGCTATCTCTGTATTCTCTGTGAGTCTCAAGTCTAAATCTATGACTTCATGAACGGTATCATTTTATATTTTTTTCAGATCATGCATTGGAAAAAGTTTTAATTCTAATGGACAAAATGCATATTTTCATTATTTTGTGATAGATTTTTTTTTTATATATATATGACTAGGACATGTATTATTACATCGTGCTTTACACACTTTTATTTTCATAATTTATTTAATTTTGGATACAAAAAATTTGAAGGTTGGTTAAAATCTGCAAGTTGTCTATTAAATATTCATGCGTGTGGATAATTAAATAGAATAAATAGTACCTTGCACTTGCACCAATTAGGCTCACATTGTATTACATTACTTTATACTTAATTATGTAGTGAAAAAATTTGTTAGCAGAGGTTCAGATATAATATAGAATATACACCTTAATTACTTATAATTATATTTCAATAATTATAATTTTTATTATCTTTCTCGATTAATATTTTTAATTATTGTTTCAGAATTCTGGAGTGATGGTCGAATTATGTCAAAAATTTGAACTAGAGTTATTGGAAGGTCTCGAAGAATGGTACTTCCCTCTCTCGATAAGAATCATCACGATTTGTTCTTCTTCCGTCTTACTTATTTTATTTTTCACGTCACAACCGTTCAGCATTTTCAACCTCTTTCTCGTTCTTCTGGTGATCTACAACAACATTTACGTGGCTCTGTACAGACTGAACACCACGTGTTTGGTGCCGCTGCTACAGCAGCACTCTATTTTGTCCACGTTTGCCGTGGCCACCAGAGAGCAGCTCAAGGAAAAAGGCGACTCTTGTCCAGTGTGCTTAGAGCGGATGTCTCGAGCTCGCATTACATCTTGTGGTCATGTTTTCCATGGATTGTGCCTTAGAAAATGGGTACAGCAATCGTACAAGTGCCCTATGTGCATGCAGGACTTAAGTGTTGTTGGTTAAAAAAATGTATTGTCATATCAGTGTCTTAATTTATTATAACTTAATTGACTTCATATATAGTTACAGTTTTTATTATATTGTTGTTATGTTGATATTAAAAATACACAAGACTTGAAGAGAATTTAAAAAAATCTTTACGGTTTTATCTCTGTATAATATGCCGCGATTAAATGCACACTCTGCATGCATGCGAACTATATATTTTTGTTCATTTTTTTTATCGATTTTTCGAATCAAATTTCAATGTAAATTATATATGTGTATATAATTATTATTGTATACAAAACATTAAATTTATATAATATTATAAATATATTTATTAAACTATATATTTATGCACGCATTCAACTTTAATTAATTGTTATATATAATTTGCATATCTGTGCCTGTATCATGTATCTGTGCTATGATTATAATGGCCTTAAGTAATATACAAATGAGTCTATAATACTGGTTGCAAAAACCTCTTAAGACCAAATTTTCAAAAATGGCTTTATTATTATATTGATACATATTCTTTAAAACACATTTTATTTGGTATAAAAAAATTGGGTTGCCTGATATTGCCTGATAAAACCTCTAGTTCCCATGCTAAATTGGCTATAAAGCAGAAAGTTAAATGGTTGCAAAGGTTGCAAAAACCTTTACATCCACAGCGGGAACGTTTAAAATTAAGTTTTTCAATTTTTCAAAAATTCTAAAACCCGCAAATAATTTTTGAGAATTTTTTGGTTGTTGAATTCAGCTTTCTGGGAGCCAAATTATGGTTAGATACCTAGTTTGCCCAAAACTCATATTTTTATGGGTTTTCGGGCAAAAATTTTAAGTTATTCCGAAATGGAAAAGTTTGGTATTGGACTGCACAAACATTATAAATGACCTCTCTTAACCCAAACATTTTTTTTTAAATTCTCAAAATTTTTTTCATACAGATATGGACAGATTTTCAAAAAGTTCGCAGCAAAAACCTATACTTCCATTTTTGATAATTTCCCTAAATTCGTTTATTGGTTGAATGCATGGGCAAATTTTTTCTGAATCTTATTTTTTTGACCCAATCAACCCCCAATAAAAATTTCAAGTTGGCTATATTTTTTTTGCCCATTACCTAAAAAGTGAAAAATTGGATGTAGAGGTTTTCGCAACCAGTATAGACTAGCTTTAATAAAGTTGACGAAATAATTCATGGAAATTGAAATATAATTATAAAAAATTAATTTACTTAAATAATATTTAATTGTGTTAATATATATATATATATATATATATATATATATATATATATATATATATATATATATATATATATATATATATATATATATATATATATATATATATATATATATATACTTGCTTTTGTCTCTTGATATTTGAAATTTCTTTTATTTTAATATTGTACTTTTAGTAACTTAAAATTGGACATAATTTTTCAATATTATATTTATTTTATTGTAGTATAATTATAAAAAAACACATATTTAAAAAAATTAAAATTATATTATTACACGCATATATATATATATATGAATTTATTAGGCTGTGAAAAATAATAACAACTAAGTTAAATTGTTTTTATTTTTTGTATGTATATATTTATACAAACACAAAATAATAAAGTATTTATACAAATAATAAAAATTAAAGTATTAAATTATTTTCTGTTATCGAGATTGGTTATAATATGTCCACCTCAAAATTTAGCCCGGAATATAAAAGTTGAAAAACTGAATTGCGCAACGGGGTGGAAAAATGGAACTTAATTAATAATATGCAGGAGAGCTAGATGAGCTATATATAGAGAGTATATAATATATATAGGATTCGACGTGTACTGCATATTGCACATATACTGTATTTTATATAATATATATAAAATACAGTATATACTGTATTTTATATAATATATATAAAATACAGTATATATGTTTATACATATAGTTCGTACATATATAATATATATATATATATATATATATATAAATCCACAGAAAAAAAAATATGTGGTTATATATATATATATATATATATATATATATATATATATATATATATATATATATATACAGCGACGGACTGGCCCGCCGAACCACCGAACGCCGTTCGGTGGGCCGCGGCAGAAGTGGGCCGCCGGGCCAAATGTGGGCCGCCGGCAACAAAGAAAAAAAAAAGGGAGAATATAAGAGAGAAAAAGAAGAGAAAAAAAAAAAAGAAAGAAAAAAAGTAAAGGATGAAGACGGGAATAAATAAAACTAAATTAAAAGTATTCTTTCTTACGAAATCGTATACAGTACATAATATGACATCTTAATTTTTAATCATAACATTCATAACATATTTTGAGTTCGACCCGCGCGTATTTGCAATTAAAAGTTATTTTATTGCTTATAAATTTAATTGTATTAAAAACACAGCTGCACACAACTCGCACAAGTAGCATGTGAACGCTAATTTTCTAAAAATTGAAGCTATTGAAAACGCGTATTAAAAGTAGATTGTCTCAAGACAGATTAATATAATTATTATGTTGACGTTTTGTGAGAATACTGAGAATTAAAGAAATGTTGAATATAAGGCTAAAAATGAGCAAGTTCTTGATTGTTTTGCTTCAAAAAGTAGCTTGTATAGTTAAGGGTAAGATATCACGAAACATCGATTGATGTAGTCCCATTTGACATGTAAACCTTATCATAATAATTTTGAATTTCTTTTTTTTTAGAGACAGTTCCTATTATAGCAACAAAAAAATGTAGAAAAAATTTCAAAACAATCGCTCGATCCGATTTTTTTATATTAATCTATTAGTTTAGGTCTCCATGGGAAAGTCCTATACACTATAATATACTGGAAAATTTAAAAAATAATTTTAAAAAAATCGGAATGAGCGATTGAAATTTTTTCTACATTTTTTTTTATGCTAAGAACTGCTCAAAAAAAATAAATTCAGAATTATTATGAGGTTGCTAAGGTTTACATGTTAATCAAATGGGACTACAACAATTGATGTTTCGTGTTATCTTACCTTTAAATAATTTTCTAACTTTTTTATAAATATGAAACTCGTGATTACCATTAATTTGTTTTTTATCATAAATTATGTTTAACTTTATGCAATCTGCTTATTTTTTTGTCAAAATTATTTACTTTATAATCAAATAATGTTTTTGTTTTTTTTTTACCTTATAATTAAAGTTCACTCATAATGTTATAATCACCATAATTATCATATTACAAAATAAGATACAATCCTAGCAAATCACGAGCAAATAATTATTTTCTTATGTTTTAAAGAAGTTTGATTCACCATGGAAAAAAAATATTATAAATATAACATGTATTTATTAACATTAACATTAAGGACACAATTTATTTTAATTTAAAATGCTCAGTTTTTAAATAAAAAAAATATATAATTAAGTTTAATTCCACACTTCCATTATTTCTTCAAAGAATTATATATACTATTCCATTTTGCCGGTGTGATTGTAATTATACAGGGGAATAGGAGACTTAAAAATGATAAATATAATTATGTTCTTAGTAAAGTTAATAATAAAATATTTTAAGCGATATTCGTGGTACTATTTGATTAACATGTAAAAAATGTAAACCTTTGCAAATTCACATGCAAATATTTTTTTTTTTTTTTTTTTTAAGAGAGACAGATTTTAGTACCTGAACGCCACAGAAAAAATTTCAAAACATATATTCTAGCCGATTTATTTATTTATTTATTTATTTATTTATTTATTTATTTATTTATTTATTTATTTATTTATTTATTTATTTATTTATTTATTTATTTTAATTTTCAGCAAAGTATTTTCTCATGGAGAGCGAAACTAAAAAATTAATAAAAAAAAAATGTCTCGAATAATTGTTTTGAAATTTTTGCTGTGTCTTTTAGGTATACTTTTTCAGAATATTTGTAAATTTGCTAAGGATTACAACATGTTAATCAATTGGGACTAAAAAACCAGCTGATCCGTCCCTTTTAATTGTATATAGCTAAGAATAAGAAAAAAAAATTAGGCAATTCGAGGATATTTTAGTTAACTTTAGTAAAAAATCTAGTGAAATCCTAAAAAAATATCGCACCTAGCTGCGAAAAATATTTTAGGTGAAAAATATCGCACCTAGCTGCGAAAAATATTTTAGGTGATTTGAGGATACTTTAGTGAACTTTAGTAAAAATTCTAGTAAAATTTAGTAAAAAATCTAGTGAAATCCTAAAAAAAATCGCGCCTGCGGCGAGCTACTGGCGGGCGGAGCCCCCAAGACCCCCCTTTCGAATACGGGCCTCCGCCTATGTGGGCCGTCCTTTTTGTCTCGTTCGGTGGAAAATTTCGGCCCAGTCCGTGCCTGTATATATATATACATATAGTTTAAGGTAAAAGATAAAAGGTTTTATAGGGTGTATAAATTTAAATTTATAAGATGTTGATTTAGAATTCTAAATCAACATCTTATAAAAATTTTAAGATTTGAGGAAGTCCTCTCTGGTACGTATAAATAATGGCATCATTGGCCTTTAGGCCAGGCAGAGCCCCGCAGCTAGAGCGGTCATTGCAGCGGGATATTTTAGGGGGGCATTTACAAAGCACTATATAACCCCCACTTTATATAGCCCCAATTTTTATCCCTGGTACTAAACATGGTACTAAAACAGGGGCTGACCATGTTAAGCTCCTAGTTTAGCACCATGTTTAGCACCGGGGATAAAGATTGGGGCTAAAGTGGGGGTTAAAGTGCTTTAATTGTGAATTTCCCCCTATATAATTAATATATATGTTGAACATTATCAATTTGGGAATAATTTCTTTGAAAGTGCTTGTGATTTAAATTGTTTTAATTATATTTCAATATAATATCACAAGAAAATTAATTAAAATATTGTATAATAATATATAAATACAAAGTTCTTTGATATAAATATAGTAAATATTTCAACGATTTCAATTCTATAATATTTCTGCATTATTTCACAGCAGTACCGCCAATTCTCGCTCCTCATTATATCTCACAAAGCTGACAATAGATGGCGTAGGGCTTGCTATAAGTTAAAAAAAAAGTAACAACAAAAAACATATGATTCTCTCGGTCAACGTTGCTCTCGCTCTCGGTTCTCTCCATTTAATTAATTTAATCACAGATTTAATGTGAACTTTGTACTCTGTTTTCTTCAAAGGTGTAGTAGCTGGCACTGCTGGCATCATATATTTTTTCATCAATTTTTATCTTCTTATCTGACGACTGATTTGGAATTTGGACCCAGATTATACCGGCGACTTTTTGGCTGCAGTGCTGCAGTCATTCCAGTCAACGATATATAAGATTTTGCGATTTATGCATATATATTTAATTAGTAAGAAACCTAGCTATATATAGTCATCATCAGCTATTAATTACGAAATTTCAACGATATGTCTCTCAAGGTGTATTTTGATCTCATGTCACAGCCCTCGAGGGCTGTGTACATATTTTTGAAAGCAGCTAACATCAAGTTTGAACCCAAAAGAATTGATCTTAAAACAGGTGTGCATTATTTTTATTTGACTTATATATATGTATATGCAATTATGCATACGTATGCCTGTTTGCATACACTGCCTGTATACTCGTTGCCTTAGAAATTTCCATTAGCCTTAATTGTTAGTCGCCATATCCTATACTGTACTGTACATAGCTGTGCTGTATTAATTATGGCGGGGCATAGTACGTGATTAACAAGGCTGTAAATAAAACTTTTCTTTCCAAGGCGACGGACAGTGTGTAGCCGGCATACGGGGTATAATATGCATAATATATAATAATTTATAATATATCAATTATATGCATATATATACTGTACTGTATGCGTACACTGCACATGCATGCAATTAATAACAACCCTATTGGAAATTTACAATTGTAAAATCCACAATTGTATGCTCCATAAAAATACCATTGCGTTTTGGCCTTTTTACAATGGTAATTTTTACAATTGTAAAGGCCTTAATACAATATATTGTATTTAACTACAATTGCATTTATTACAATTGTAATAATTACGATTGTAAAATTTACAAAAAGCGGTCACCAATCTAACTACTAACCCAAACCTGTGTTGCTGTACTTCGGTTACCACTGTTGATCATATACTCTTACCATTGCGCTGCCACTGCTTTCTTAATTAATAGGATGTAGAACATTGAGGTATATAAAATAAATAATAGTTATGGGGAAATGACAAGGGGGCATTTCAATATAATGTCATATAAAATTCGATTCTAGAGTAAAATTTGATGGTGGTTCTAATGGTGACCCTTAAATTTGCGACCCTTCAACCCTTCAGGGTCAAAAGACCCTGAATTCTTTTTTTTTTTTTTAAATTGCAAAACTGAAATTAGCAATCAACTTAATATAACTTGGAGCTCTAATTCACTAATTTTAAGGGTCGACCCTTGGGGTTTAGCGGGGGTCTTTTTTAAAAGTATGCAAATTTTAATAAAAACTTGACAAAATATGTGAGGACTACATACAGGTTCAACATTGAGTTTTTTTAATCTTATAATGACCCTTTAAGGGTCGACCCCTAACATTTGATTGAAATTTAAAATTATATTTTTTTTCTAACTATTTCTTCATACTATATATTATATAATTTAACATACATCTCTGGATTATATTTTTACCTTTTTCAATGTGACCCTTTCAGGGGTCGACCCTTGATTTTTTTCAAATTCATATTTTTAAAAAAAAGTGATATATATACTACGAGACAGAGGTTCATGCAGCTATTAGTTAAGTGCTTTTGATGACATAATACAACCACAATGGCCTCTTAGGGGTTGACCCCTAATTCATTAAAATATAGTATGAATTCAAAAAAATTGTATTTTTTTTTTTATATTTTTTGTTACACTATTATATATGTTAACATGCATCGATTTGATCTGACTTTTTTTTTGTGACCCTATAAAGTATGACTACATTATTTTATTACATATTCTGTAGTACTACAGTATAATACATATTATACGGTAACAGTGCTTAAACATATTCAACATTTTTTTTATCGAATCATGCCGCAGCACACCACAAAAAAAAATATAGCCCGTAACAAAATCAAGATGAGCTTAATTTTTAACAAAATCAAGATGAGCTTAATTTTTCTGTGGGGTGCCGGAAAAAATTTGGACTACAGTATTTTTGAAAGAAGTTTAATGAGCATATAACGTGAATGTGTTCTAAATTTGTACAGTATTTTATATTATATATATATATGTCATATATACATATATTATATTATAATAATATACTGTATGTTACACTATGCATACTGAAGTTGTATTACCATTTATCATCAAATTTGTAATTTAATGACTAAATATTTTTTACAATATGTGGCATATATAATGTACTGTAATTTTTTTTTTGTTTTTTGTTTTTTTGCAGGACAGAATTTATCAGAAGAGTACCTTGCAGTTAACAAATTTGGATTAGTACCAGCCATTGATGATAAAGGCTTTAAACTAACTGAAAGGTAAGCAGAGAAAATCCCCTAAATAATGATGAAATGATATTCGGAAACATAATTATGTTGTTAACAGTGTGGGAATCCTGCGGTACTTGTGCCGAGAAAACAATGTTGCAGACCATTGGTACCCAAAGGACAGCAAGCAACAAGCCAGGGTTGATGAGTACCTCGAGTGGCAGCACTTGAACACCAGGGCCAACTGTGCCCTCTACTTCCAAGTGAAGGTTGGTATTGCTATCACTCTGAAATTATGAAATGATTAATAACAGTACAGTATTGATTCAATCAGTCAGCAAGTCAAGAACATATTAAGCATTACATAGTTTACTATATAGTCTTATTCCCTCAAAACTAAATTTATGCAAAATATCCACTCAATAAATAATAATTAATTAAATAATTAATTTTAAAATAATTAGGTATCGTAAGAAAATATTGAGACAATTAAAGGGATATCAAAATAATGGGGAATTCTCCTACATTTATTTTATTTTTTTTTTCAGATGCTCCATGCCTTGAAACTAAATGTCCCAAAACAAAAAAGTTTCAATCTTCAAAATTGAAGACGAGGGAATTTTTTAAAAATCTTCCTTCTTTTGAATTTAGCGCCAAAACGTGACGTAGAAACTGCCTAGCAGGCGAAATTTTCCTGCAATAAATTTATATTTTCGATTATCACTCTTAAAATAAACTGATATTGAAGACAAAACTATTGATACTAGGGTAGAAAAACCCGCTGATTTTGATTGTGTTACTAAAATTTATAGCCAATCACTCCTTGACGCTCAAATTATGATATCAGGCAGTTGTTGTGTGTTAACTAGGGAGTTTCTACGTCACAATTTTCAGTTTTGTGCGCGGGTTGCATACTTTGCCCCTATTCTAATAATCCCTTCAGAGTCCCCAAATTTGAGTTTAAAAAGTTGAAACTTAAGTCAAATTTATTGTTAATATGTACCCTATCATAATATAGTAGTTAAATTAAAATTTGAGTTGTAAGAAAATTCCCCATTCTTAGCTGCCCGAATATGTAAAAAAAGTATTCACTTTGGTACTTTTTAGTAGGTTTTATGAGAGTGTTATACGTATTTGGAAAATGTAATTTTGCTTTTGATAGGTATCTTTTCAGTGTTTTTCTTTTTTTATAGCCACATTTTGACATTTAAAGGAAAGAAATAGCTCCAGCTTTTACATTTTTATTGTTTCATTGATGATAATATATATTGAGCCCTCAAAAAATCACCACCTTCCTCCTATGAATCCCAGAGGGGTTTAAATATTGAAAATTGTGTCAGTGATGTCACGCTTGAGTCACATGAAAAGGTGTAACGCGCTGCACAGCAACACCACAACGATTCAATTAGTGAAACAACATTTAACTTTTTCTTGCGTCACGTGTCTGACATCATTGAAACAATTTTAAATATTTTAATCACTGAAATTCCTAGAAGGAAGAAGTTGGTGATTTTTTTTTTATAGGGGTACAAAATTAGGTTTGACATTAATTCAAAAATTAATTTAAGTAATTACAGTAAATTAACAATTTTTGCTTGATGAGAATGAAATTGAAGATACTTGATAGAACCCTCCCTCCCTTACAAATAATATTCTCCTGTTCTTCTCCAGTTCTAACATTGTTCTTGTAACAGTTCCTGATACCAATGTTGAAGAACAAACCCCCTAACGAGAATGAAGTTTCCAAGCGTTTGCATATCATGAAGCAGACACTTGACAAGCTGGAGAACGACTGGCTCGCAGATAGTCCCTATTTGGTGGGTGACAAGATCAGCATTGCAGACATCCTAGGAGCCTGTGAGGTCGAGCAACCACGTGAGTCTGGGGGGATATGAAGAAATTTCACAGAGGAAAAGATAATTGGGAATTTGGTCACTACAAGTATTCAAGCATATATGCAATTATATTTTACGATCTGCACTTTAAAAAAGGAAATTCAACCTTTTTGGAAAATTGGAAATTATTTAAAATTGTGAAATAATTATTTAATTATGTTATTATTATTTAATATTTAATTTTATTTATTATTTAATTATTGAATGCTGTTTAATATATTATTGTAATAGCAAAAAAGAGGGGAAAAATGGCACATTTTTGTGGTTCACTGTCATCATTTTTATGTTAAAGTTAATATAGTTTATCTTCGTATGTACAGTATTTAAATCCTATTATTTTAAAATTTCTTCACCATTGAATATGTGCAAGGATAATTGACTGTGAGACAGAACGAATAAAACTTTGGAACAGTGTGGTATATTGTCAATGATTTTGTGCAGGCATGGCTGGCTTCGACCCGTGTGCCGGTCGTCCTCGACTCTCTGCCTGGATGGCTCGTGTCAAGTCAGAGCTCGGGCCACACTACGAGGAGGCTCACAAGATAGTGCGCCTCGTGGAGAGCAAGTTCGGAGGAAACGCCCCTACGTCCAAGCTGTAACTACAGAGACGTCGTACATTAGTGATGTAAATTTTTTGTAAAGTTTTAACAATAGAATTTCATACCTGATAGCAGAAACTTAGTTTAAAGTTAAACTGAAGTTTACTCTACATGCTGCTTATTGTCTCTGTTTTGAAATTTAACACATTGCACTAGACATGGGTAATGTGATTAAATCTAAATAATTTATTTTCATGTTGATTTTATGTCTAGTTGAAATTTATACAAGAACTTACATCACTTCATGGGAATGTTGGGTATTAATTCGAAATAATTTCAAAGGTTTAACCTAATTTAGAATTTACAACTTTTTAAGTTTTATATATTTTAGAGAATGTAAAAAAATATAGTCTCTCTACTTTTATATAGAAAACTAGACTGTATACTGAGTTACTGACTGTATCATTGTTATAAGAATGATTTTATTTTTAATCAAACAATAAACATAATATAATTATATTGTTATTGCTGAATGTTGCATTAATTTTTTAATAATTTAAATGCATTATTATTTTCATTAAAATTGATCAATATTTTAATATAATATAAATATATAGACTGCAGGTTATATTATATATATATATCGATCCATGACCGAAATAAATTGAAGCATGTATTGTTTGTAGTAAAGCAAAATAGGACCATTTTGTGTATAAAATATATTTCAATTCAATACTTAATTACTCATTAAAATATTTAATTTTTTTATTACTCTGCAATTAAAGTTTATGTATTAATACATTAATTTTTTGTTTCTAGAACTATTTGCCTTATCATTTTTAATTTGAAACTTGTATCTCTTATCTGCATTGCAGATGGTAAACATTCTGTCATTTTTTTTTTTTTTTTCCTTCTTTACAGAATATTTTTTTATGATATAAGATTTATCTTAAAATACATTACCCCCTCTACTGCAGTTCACTGTTCTATGGTCTAAAGTCTAATTTTAAAAACATCAGCTGTTTTTGTATGTGCCAAAAGATTTTGAGATACAGAAATTATTTTAATAACTTTTATAAATCCAATATAACAATATAATTCAAGCAGGTGGACAAGGACAAGCACCAAACATGAGTCTTAAAGTTTATGTTGACCTTGTATCACAGCCTTCTAGAGCTGTCTTATTGTTTCTTAAAGCCAGCGGCAACATTAAGTTTGAAACCAAGCTGGTGCAAATAAAAAAAGGTAAATATTTTAAACTGCTCTCAAATTTATAATTTTAGTAAAAGTGTCTTTTACTACAAATCATATAATCAGAAACCATGATGGTCTCTGCTACAAACCATTCTTTAAATTTGCTGACTTATTTATTAACATTTTTAGTCTTTGTTTGAATTAGGAGAAAACTTAACAAAAGAATTCCGTGCAATCAGTCCTTTTGGTCTTGTGCCTGCAATTGATGACGGGGGCTTCAAGTTAACTGAGAGGTATGTATGTTGTATACCTTGAGAACATTTAATTAATTAATTTGAATTTACATTTCCTCAATTGCTTAACTTTTTTTTTTTTTTTTTTTTTTTTATATTATTTAAGTCTGAAAATGAAATCTTAAAATCTCTTTTAGCAAAAAATTCATTACTTTTAATGCAAAGAAAAGCACAATTAATATAATTCACTTTTATTACTATAATTTAAAATTCTGATATATCATACATTACATTATCCATACAGTGTTGCCATCCTACGTTACTTGTGCCGAGAGAGACAGGTTGCAGATCACTGGTACCCGAGAGAGAGCCGCCAACGGGCACGGGTGGATGAGTACCTTGAGTGGCAGCACGCCAACACTCGCCACCAGCTGATGATGTATGTGCAGCTCAAGGTCAGCATGCTAAGACTCTCTTTATTTTAACTTTAATTTATATTTTTAAATACATTTAACTGTTGAAAATTTGTAGAAAAGTTCTGATTTGAGAAATATTAATTATTATTTGAATTATTATATATTTTTATGTATATATATGTGTGTGTGTGTATATATATATATATATATATATATATATATATATATATATATATATATATATATATATATATATATATATATATATATACATATAATATATATACTGTATTAAATTTGTATAATTTAAAATATAGATATAGACATAACATATATATTTCATAAATAACTTTTTCGTGCAAAGGATATTCATATTGAATTTTATTTCACTTTTCGGACTTTTACCTTTGCCGGTGTTTGATGTAATCCTTCTGTGTATATAGTATGTTGTGATGGTCACTTAGTGTTCGTGCTCGTCACTAACACTTGCCTTGCATGTACTACACATATCACTACGTTTCGAGAGTCAACCGCTCTCTTCCTCAGGTGATCTGAGATTACACTTACTACATACCACTACACATACTACACACAGAAGGATTACATCGAACACCGGCAAAGGTAAAAGTCCGAAAAGTGAAATAAAATTCAATATATATTTCATTTATTAATTCAAAATTACAAATTAAAATTATTAACATTTATGCGGACATGACAAAAGAAAATAAATAAATTGAAACAATTCTGATGAACCATAACTCATTTGTTGCTGTGTGCAGTTGCACCTGATTGATTATTATTATTTGCTCAACTGAAATGTTGTACGTAGTACCTGCGGCCCATATTGAAGAGAACTCTTGCCACTCCAGAGGAAATTTCCAAACAGAAGACTTTGATGGAGAAAGCTCTTGATAATCTTGAAAATTTCTGGCTGGCGGAAAGACCCTATCTGACGGGAGAGAAAATCAGCATTGCTGACATTCTGGGAGCCTGTGAGGTGGAACAACCTCGTAAGTATTTCAGCACAATTTTCCAGCATATTGCAGTGAGAACTGTAAAAAATTGTTTCGTATCATCCTATATCAACACAATGCTCTGTTTTCTATAATTAAAATTGTGTTTTGCTTCCCTGAAGCAGTACACGTTTCAATTATCTCTTTAATTTCCATTGCTGGGGAACAGTATTATAGTGTTTTCATGTAGTTTTGCTAATCTCCCTGACCAATGTGTTTCTTGATGACAGGTATTGCTGGCTACAACCCGTGTACAGGGCGGCCCAAAGTCTCCGCGTGGATGTCTCGAGTGCAGCAGGACTTGAATCCTCATTACGACGAGGCACACAAAATTGTCCGCATCATCGCAGAAAGATTTGGTGGACAGCCTCCCACTGTTAGTTAATGCACGAAGACAATGCTGCAAACTGAATCCCTTGCTTTTCAACTTATAAATTTAAAAATAATAAAGGGGCATTCACAAAGTCTTAAGGCCACAGTTAGGGCTCGATAATTTAAGACCAGAAATTTTGGGTCTAAAAAGCATGCCTAAAATCGGGCTTTTAATTATTGAGCCCTGTGGCCTTAGGGCTTTGTGAATGCCCCTTATAGCATTTTATTAAATATCATTATAATTAGTGACCATGATGGCATGCATGCATTATGCTGCATGCAGTCTAGCTTTTGCTGGCAAATAATAAATATTACAAAACAATATTTTTGTTTATAAATTTATCAAATATACTAGCCTGTAATTATAATATTTCAAATAATTTTGACATTTAAATTGTGTAAAAAACTATATAAATAAAATTAATTAATAATAAGTAATGCGCATATATATATATATTATATAATTTTAAGTTTGATCAGTAATAATCTAATAATATATATATTATACATATTATATATACAGAATAATATATAGATCGGGTCAATAATATTATATATTTTAAAATTTAACATTTTTTTAATTGTAATTAAATTCTTAATTATAATATCATGTATATTATAATTTAATAAAAAAAACTTTAGACATTAAAAGATGATTAATATATATATTATAAACATATATATGCAAAATGATCATAATTATTCATTCAATATTAATATAATATATAGCCCACACTGTGGGCTATATTATTATATAATATATATATAATACTGCATGCATGCATGCATGGACCGGTCCGACAACTGCAGCGCACGTACACATTGCAGTCTCTTTTGGGCCAAATTTATTAACATGAAAAAATGTATTGCAGAAATGAATAGAATTAAAAGGCACCAAATTATCATTATACAACTAAAATGATAAATATATATGATAATTAATTGTGCTACTCTGATTTTTTTTTTAATTATTTTTGAAAAATTGTTGACAGTGCAGAGAGGGAGGCGTCAATAGGCGTCACTTATTAATTTTTAATAAAAGGATATAGGGACCATAGATAACCATATATAGGGACTGCGATTATCATTTATTAATTAAAATTAAGCCTTCAATTCCTTTTATAATAAAAAAACATATATATAAAAAAAAAATCACATTTAAATTTATCCGAAATATGCGCGGTTTCGATCAATAAAAGAGTAACGAAAAGTAATTTTTTTAGAAAAATCTAGCAAGATGGCGGATAATGTTATACGCGCTTGAGACGTCGAAGAACTCGAAAACAATTTTGTATTTACTGTGTTTGAAGAGTGTTTTGTGACTATTGACCCTCTTTTTAAAAAAACTTGTGCCATTTTAAAAGTAAGTAAATAATGAAATATTGTTTTATTATAGTAGAAATGGACAAACGTTTATCGGATCGATACCGCCTATGTTCAAGGTTTTAGATTTTTTTTTTTTTTTTATCATAGTATTATTGTGCTGGATTGACGCAGGCAACGCAACTCAGTTTCTTGCTTGATCGGTGTTGAAATAATCTGGAAAGGACGAAAGGATAATAAATAGTAGGCATATGATATACATATATTATAACACATGCATACATACACTGATTATGATTTAAAGTATGCATTAGCATATTAAAATTCTTAAGATTTAGATTTAACGATCTACGGCAAATGTGGCTAAACCACGGTGGCTCGCATCATAGTGCTCAACGCACTCTTAAATCCCCCGTAACTCTCCGCCCCCACCACCTCGGACGGCAGGGAGTTCCACTCCCTCACTGTTCGGTTTATGAAGGAGTACTTTCCCACATCACTTCCACTACCCCTGAACTCCAGTTTCCACCGATGATCCCCCTCCCAATATATCTACCTTTCCTAGTTCTGTCATGAAACTCGCTCCAACCTGCCATCTCCCCGTTAACTTTAAACAAATTTCCTAATCGGTTGTATCTTCTCCTTTCCTCGAGTGGCTCCCACTCCAAAGTCTGAATCATTTTCGACACGCTTTCATAATCCTTTCATTAGTAAGAAGTCAAATTTTCTATATGCATCTCGGCATCTGCAGTATGATATGCATACTTATATTCATACCGAGTATGCATACTGTATGCATATCAAGGTGCTTTATATGCATATTATGATACTTTGTTTATATACTATACGTAGCTACATACAGTATTACAGATCTTCGTTTACGTATAGTTCGACTGCGCGCGGCGACCGTCTTTTGCTTTTTAACATGGCCAGACATACGTCTAGATATGTCTCAAAGCTAGGCGCCATTGAGTCTACAGGTGATCTAAGATCTGTTTGACTGTATATATTATGCATATCATACTCTAAAATGTATGCTGTAAAAAATTACGTTGAGCTTGATTTTTACATGGCACCTACAGTATGATACGGCGTGCATTGTTACAAAGCTCCATAGTAGTCTGTAACAATTTTAGTTTATGTGAAAGCACTTTCATACAGTTCTCATACATGCTGTAGGCATACATGCATGCATATATGAATGTGAATTCTGAATTGGGAATGTGTACAGTAGGAACTTTGCTTATTACGGTGCATGGTGTGATCCTTTGTATTTTCTAACCCATTCCTTTATTCTACTTTTGTTTCAGATTCACAACACCCATTGAACCATGTATAATGGTATTGGCCTTGAGACGCCACGAGGCTCCGGCACCAATGGCTATGTCCAACGTAACTGGGCAACAGTGCGTAAGACCAAGGACAAGGTGTCATACCGTACTGAGGCAGAGCTTGAGGCGCTTGATGCCAGCAACAACCGGCAGCCTAATCAGGAGATACTTGACCACGAGCGCAAGAGAAAGATTGAAGTTAAATGTGTGGAGCTCGAAGAGATTCTTGAAGAGCAGGGGTGAGTGTTCAATGCTCGTAGATGTGATTCTTCTGAGAGGGAGGGAAAAATGTGGAACTCTGATGCAGGATTTGCCAAATTTTAAGCACTTTTTTTTTTAATTTACCATGCTTCAAATAAGTTTTTTTAGTTTAAGTCTAAAGTGATCTGGAAAGTGCACCAATAATAATACGCATCCACTTGCCGATTTGGTCACCATGTTCTAGCTAAAGGATGTTTGGTTGCTGAAGTTAGCAGATTTTGACTTCCTGTACGTTTTCCATGCAACATTTCTGTGCAAATTTTCTCACTCCAAAGTCAGAATACTACCACGTACCACGGTACCTGAAAATTTTTATAGACACTTCAAATAAACCTATAAACCTCAACAAATATTATATGTATTATGACACCTTGATTGTAGGAAAAATGGAAATAAATAAATTGAAATTGAAAAATACCGTAAACTGAAATTAGGCTGCTAAAAAATGTTAATACCAGCAAACGTAGAAGGTTGGTGCCAATAAACAATTTTAAAGTTGCCATCAGGATTTAGTATTTTTGTTATAAGCATTTTCACTTCCTAATTTTTTTTCGTTACTTTTAATATCCCGTTTCTGTAATTTTTAAACCTTGGTCATTTTTCCAGAGTAACAATCCCCAACATATCAAACTTAAAACCATTGTCCACCAAGGCTAGAAATACTGTTGTACATAATTGTTCCAATATGGTATAGATTATATATTTTGCCATTAAGGTACCTTACAATATGCAAATTTTGCACTGTTATATTCCTACCAAATGTTGATGTGACAACATGAGTCACACTAGTATTCTCCTTGTAGGGCAGGGTTAGTTGACTAATATGTATTTATGGTATGTACTGTACTAGTTACTATGTACTGTAATATGCATTAGAGGATGGGATGTTGCCGTGATGTACTATGTTGTAATGTTTGTCGTTGAAACCAAGGTCTAAAACTGCCCTACGTATTTATTTATATTGTTATATTTTTTATACATAATATATATCAATAAATCTTCTACCTGCACAGTAAAAATTGTAATAAGAAAAATGCCTAGCCATATTTGTGGCGACAATTCTACTGAATAAGCTGTGAAATATACATTTGTAAATAAGTAAACATTCGTAATTATGTAGTATTCAAACTTTCAAACTAACGGGAGCTTTAGAATAGAATTGTGATGTTTCGTGTAGAACTCATATAATATACATAATAAGAGGCTATGATAATAAAGAGCGCTGTATTTGCTTAAATTTTATATTTATGCCATAAATTTTACATTGAAGCTGGTAGTGCAGTTAGAAAGAAAATATGTATACAAACGCATGACTCATAAGCATCATAATAATAATTAGATACGGACAGAGGTTAGTTAAAACGCTATTGTTAGAATTTAAATTACAGCACGAGTACTGTGCATGTGTTATGAACATACAGTATATTATTATAATTATCTTGCCTGTATTTGAAGTATTTTAATGCGTTTTATTTTATTTTCAAATTTTAAATTCATTATAAAAAAAAAATCCGTATTTTCAACATTTGTTAGATCGAAATCGTACTCTTAATTTTATCGTCGTACTACTTTAATTCGCATCATGAGCTTATGAGATAGTGGCTAAAAAATCATGGGGTATAGTACCCCACCTGCAGATCATATTTACACGTTTGCAGTTATCGCACGAAACATCTTAGTAAGTTTCATGTTTGGAGACAAGAGGGGTGTTTGCTGCTCGGTGGTATCGACCCCTCGTGGCTGCTCACGTCACGTGCAGCAAGGCTCACGCCACGCCCCCCTCCCGCATGTACTGCAGTGGTAGCTAACACAAAACGAATTACTTGCTACATCACCAGCTCTCGTGTATCCTGTGGTCAATACTGACAGTACGGTCTGTAGTCATTCGTTGGCGTGATTTTGTAACTCGCGCGGTGAAATGCTTCTTAGGTGGGTATAATATATATTATAGAAAATAATATTATTGTATTGAGCTGTATTAATTTGATTTGCAGGTAACGTAACCACAAATAATTGTCACAAATTTGAACTGAAAAATCGATCATGCTTTATCACTGACTTGGACATAGAAACATGAGAAATCAATTGCAACTCTTAATTCGAAAAAAAAAATATTTTTTCTGTACGATCTTCACTGACATAGAAAGTGAGGTTTCGAGTAATAATTTCCTACAGTCAAGCTACAAGTACAAGCTACAAGGTACTTCAATTCATCAACGAAATTCAAATCATAAATCGATAGCAGTGAAAATCCGATGATCTCCAAAACTCTCCACAGTCTGATAACGTCAATAACAATATAATTATTTTTTGTATATTCAATCAAGTGGGTAATGTGCAAGCGTCGCATAAGCATTTTATTATTTTCTTTATTTAGTGCTGAATTTTCCATTTCTACGTTCCAAAGAAAAATTGCTTATTGACTTGTTAACGTATATTCTGTTTCTGTGTAAGTCTGTGTAAAGTGTGCATACTACTTTATTTAGTTTCTTTTTTATATATGCTTGGAATAATTTACTGTCAAAATAAACCGGTAAAAATGTTATTAATATCATTATTTTTGCTACTTTGGAAAATTATTATTATTATTTTTTTTTTATAATTATATAATATATTTTTATATTATATCTTTTACAAGTTATATTCAATTATATTGCATAACCGCATTTTTGCATATTATTGTATTTTCGATCGGTTGACGATGTGGCATATTTATTTAATTTAATAAATCGAAGTTCGATTTTTACTGTCGGTATGAGAGGTAAAAAAAAAAAAAAAATTGGCTGCTGTCACTTCCTATTGAGTGACGTATCAGAATTGTCCACGTTCATATTTGATACAAGTCCGGCAGGCAGCAGGATTTACGCATCAGATCACTCTGTGTCACTGGCGAGGGGCGGTTCACAAGAACGTGTAGTGCAATTAATTAGTGTCTTGGTGACACAATGTAAATATAATAGTCCATTTCTTAATTTCGTTATTCACACACTTCAACTAATTGCCATTTTCTTTTCGTGCTTTATAAAAAAATAATAACTAAATGATTTTTTCTTGGTTCATATAGACATTTTGTCTTATAATTATATTTATAATTATATTATATATAAAATTTATATTACATTGTATTATAAACGTCATCTTCCGAAGTTAGCCCCCTAAATTGTTTTTATGTTCTTCTAAACAAATTTAAGTAGACAATGCAGTTTAGTAATTTGTCGCAATTATAATGATTCGTATTATAAAATTTAACAGTTCGCAGTTAGAAAAAAAAATGAAGCTTTTCATAATATAATAAGTGTTATCTGATTTGACTCACGTCATTTTGGTTTATTTTATTATTATTTCATTGCGACTGAAAACCAAATGTACTACTAGTATATTATGCTTTGTCGTTAAGTATCACAAGTAAAAGAATGTGAGCCGCTTGCATTTCTAAAATTAAAAATATTAAAATGTTGTCGAGGTCGTTGTAACCGATAGTGTCACGTGGCTCGCGTAACTTTATCCAACGACTATTCGTTGGATAAAGAACCACAATTCGCGTGCCAACTTTTTTCGTAAATTTGGTATTGCAAAAATTTTCGTACAAACTTCAAATTTGGTACACTTGTAGCTGAGGGTTGTAAAAATTAGTTCAGGGTGTTAAAATTTTTATTGGACATCAATAACACTCCTTTCAGGGGTGGTTTTTAGAAAAATTATTTTCGCCTTATGGAAATTCAATGTTAAATACAACTTTTTTTGAAATCATTGTAATTTTGCGCAGAAAGTTTCTAGCATAGGGTAATCGACCCTCCTGAACTCCGAAATAATTTTAGATTTTTTCCCCGACGCACCCCTAAGGGTGGAGACCTACCCCTAAAATCCATTTTCCTTAAAAATTGTGCTAAAATTATGAAATTAATTTTCAAGGGGTAATCGACCCTCCTGAACTCGGAAATAACTAAAGATTTTTTCCCCGACGCACCCTTGAGGGTGGAGACCTACCCCTAAAATCCATTTTCCTTAAAAATTGTGCTAAAATTATGAAATTAATTTTCAAGGGGTAATCGACCCTCCTAAACTCGGAAATAATTTTAGATTTATTCCCCGACGCACCCCTGAGGGTAGAGACCTACCCCTAAAATTCATTTTCCTTAAAAATTGTGCTAAAATTATGAAATTAATTTTCAAGGGGTAATCGTCCCTCCTGAACCCGGAAATAATTTTAGATTTTTCCCCAACGCAACCCTGAGAGTGAAAAACTACCCCTAAAATCCATTTTTCTTAAAAATTGTGAAATTAATTTTCAAGGGGTACTCTACCCTTCTGAACTCGGAAATAATTTTAGATTTTTCCCCAACGTAACCCTGAGGATCATCGTACGGCTACCCACCATAACCTTTATTCTTAATAATCGAGTAGGAATTGTGAATTTTTTTTTCGGGATTTATCGGAATCTTCACAGACTCACCTCTTCACTTGCAGCATGACGATGGATGTGTCCACCGTTAATTGCATGGCGTGAAGGCAAATGTTGGTCTGCACAACGAGGCTATGTGTGCCTTTAACAACTGAGGTGTGACCAATTCCACATAACACAGAACGTCTGTCACTTTGAGCTCGTCAATGGTCTCAAATCTCTTTCTGAAGCGAAATGTTTACAAGAAGAGATTTGAGACCATTGACGAACTGAAAGTGGAGATCAGACGTTGCATGGAATTGGTCACACCTCAGATGTTAGAGGCCATGCACCTACACACATAGCCTCGTTGAGTGAACCAACATGTGCCATCACGCCAATTAACGGTGGGCACATTGAGTGAAACCACAGTCATGCTGCAAGTGAAGGGGTGAGTCTGCATGGGATATTGTTTTCTGTGAAAATTTCGATAAATCCCGAAAAAAATTTAATTCACAATTTCTACTCGATTATTAACAATGAAGGATATGGTGGGAAGCAGTTTACCTTCAGGGTTGCATCGGGGAAAAAATTTAAAATTATTTCCAAGTTCAGGAGGGTCGATTACCCCTTGAAAATTAATTTCATAATTTTAGCACAATTTTTAAGGAAAATGGATTTTAAGGGTTGGTCTCCACCCTCAAGGGTGCGTCGGAGAAAAAATCTAAAGTTATTTCCGAGTTCAGGAGGGTCGATTACCCCTTGAAAATTAATTTCATAATTTTAGCACAATTTTTAAGGAAAATGGATTTTAGGGGTAGGTCTCCACCCTTAGTGGTGCGTCGGAAAAAAAAATCTAAAATTATTTCTGAGTTCAGGAGGGTCGATTACCCTATGCTAGAAACTTTCTGTGCAAAATTACAATGATTTCAAAAAAAGTTGTATTTAACATTGAATTTCCATAAGGCGAAAATAATTTTTCTAAAAACCACCCCTGAAAGGGGTGTTATTGATGTCCAATAAAAATTTTAACACCCTGAACCAATTTTTACAACCCTCAGCTACAAGTGTACCAAATTTGAAGTTTGTACGAAAATTTTTGCAATACCAAATTTACGAAAAAAGTTGGCACGCGAATTGTGGTTCACTCTGTATATAGTAAATAGTTCTTGAACAGTATCGCCTCAAGATCAATTACTTTAGAAAGTGAGTGATTTCCATACGATGCATTGTTGTTACTTTTCACGATTCAAAGGTAAATGTCGCCTTGGAAAATTTTCCACTTGCAGCCTTGTTAATCACCATGCCCTGTGTTATTCTTACGGGGCATGGTGATTAACAAGATCGCAAAGATAAATTTTTTGAGCTGATGACTACAATGAGACAAATTTCACCGCGCGACTGTTGTTTTAGTGGTTTACCAAGTTAGTTGAAATAATAAAACATATATATTAAATTACGATTTTTCTACCTACAAATCACGTCTTTGGTCAAACGTAAAATTATTGTTAGCACACCTTGTAAACCGTTTGTTCATGTTTTTGTGTTCCCAGGTACTCCCGTGCGGAGATCGCGACCAAGGTGGCGGCGTACCGCGGGCTGCTGCTCGAGGGAGGGCCCGGCACCAAGAAGACGGAACTGCCCCGCGACGAGCTCGGCCGAGTTGTGTGAGTACCGTCTCTCTTACATGCCTTGTAGGTTGACCAATATAAACAACAATGTAGTCACCAGCAACAACAGCTTTATCCGCCTGACAACAATAATAAGAAAAATGTATTAAATTATAACATTTCGCTCCACTATAAACAATATCTTCGAACTACTCTAGAATAAACACATTAAATTAACTTTTAAAGTTGTAATCATTAAAATACTAATTGAGTTAATTAAAAGAAATGCAGTAAGAGGTTTAACTGTAAGCGAAAGTGAAAGTTAAAAATGAAAATAGTGTCGTACTGTAAAATGTATAGTGGTTCTATTGCATAATTTAGAAGATTCTATTTCAGTTGTCAGGAAGTTGGTAAACAACAAACACCAAAAACGATGTTGAAATTGATGACTGCGTCTATATTTTCATATTTTATTTACTATTTAGCGAAGTGACCTTTCACATTAATAGTAATTACAAAGACAATCTTCGCTCTCTGTCAGCATCAATTCTCAGTGTATAATAGCATTACCTGTATAAACTTTTAATGGAGCTTAAAGTTCACTGTAGTTCTCCAACGCCACCACTAAAATGTTTTATTGATGAGCCAATAAAGTAGCATGCAAGCTTGGATCATCCGGATTTCTGGATTTAATCCAATTTCACTCGAACTTGTTTGCGACTAAATGTCGTAATAAATTATTTACTTTGCAATAGCTGCTACTTCGAAATCTGCAAAGCAAAAGTAAAAAGTAACTCGTAATTTTCACCATATAATATATAGGAATCTGCCCCCCCCCCCCCTTTTCCTCTCGTCAAATTTGATAGTAAGACGTCGCATAGTACAGCAAATGTGAAATAGTGAGGCACTCGTCTATCATTAATTACCAAGTCTTTGAAGTCTTAGGGAAATAGAGGTATAGTTGACTTAAATTGTGTAATTTTTCATGCACGCTTATCATCTAAACAAAATTTTCTCATGAACTTTTGATTTTTCATTTTTGTCTCTCTAATTCAGGAAATGTTCCTTTAGACATGCATTCAAGTTTATTTGTAGCCTGCTGTCAAATCACTTGCTGGCGAGGGCTCCGCGTAATTAGCAGTGCACGATCGATGCAGCGGTGTGCGGTGCTGCCGTCGCCGCCGCAACGTGGAGTCATCCATCGATCGTTCTCCCCCTCGCAGGCTCGCAGGCAAGAGCTGCTGTGCCAATGTTGCCGCCATATTATCGAATTTCCTCCTGTTCCGAGAGCCCTTTTCATTCCTCGACACATTTTTAACTAAAATACATGATAATGCAAGCAAGAAATTAATCATCAATATTGCGTGATTGCATAGTTATGCTAAAAATGTTATTTTCATAACAAATAACAATCCCTGGTTAGAAGAAAAAGAGAAAAACATGGACGTAATTGTAAAAATTGTTGTACACTTTTTTTATTATTTATTGTAAAATGGGAATTCTTTAGTCATTTTAAAACCTATTGTATTGTATGTAAGCATGCAACTTTATACTACAGTATTGATGCAAACAACAATCCTATCGGTTAATATCTACTGTAGACTGGCAAATCAAAATAAAAGTGTCAATACCGTGCGGTTTGCGGTTCCTACCAGCCTGCAGCATGACAATTTTATTGTGTCTAGCCTGCTTAATGCAGAAATACAGATGAGTGTAACAGACACAATATGTCATTCGGTTTCCATCCTAGCTCAGTGCCAGGTTATAGTATTCCGCGCGCCGGAGCGGCGGATATCGATTTGTGGAGAGTGGCGAGGAGCAAGCAAGATTAGGGAGGCTGCGGCATTTGGACCGTCAGTGTAACGGGGCGTGCGGTATGGTGCGGGCCGCGACGCTAGCCCTCCTGCTGCATCGCCCACCATGATCACTTAGGTCAACAAGATGCAATAACTTGCTCCACGTCTTCCATA
Source organism: Siphlonurus alternatus (assembly GCA_949825025.1). Taxonomy (NCBI): domain Eukaryota; kingdom Metazoa; phylum Arthropoda; class Insecta; order Ephemeroptera; family Siphlonuridae; genus Siphlonurus; species Siphlonurus alternatus. The sequence continues at coordinate 16,949,366 of OX463779.1, read as the reverse complement.
ACCGTGCCTAAAATATTTAAGTCTTCCAATATATAATATATTCAAGTTTACTTCGCAAATAGTAATATCGTCAAGTCTTCCAGTTGATGTGTGTAACATGTATTTACAAGAGCATACCGTGTGCCAGTGTAGTTCTAGTAATTATAAAGATACGACCTCTGCCCGTTGTTCGAGTGCAGGTTGGGCTAATGCAAACGATCGAGCCCTCTTTGAACGTCTATGGAAGGGCACGTTTCGCGCCATCTTGGCTGAACAACAGACGGGGCGATGTCGGGGGTCGCGTCGAGGGTTGCCAGCTTGTTGTTGCTGCTGTCACTATACCCCACCCTTGACTCACGGGGTCTCCGCGTGTGCCGCTTCCGCCGCGGCCGCAGTGGCTAATTTACAAATAAAAGTTCTTGCTCCCAAGAGGTACCAGTCCTCAGCGCCTCGCACTTTGCGTTCGGTCATCAGGTACGCTTTAACTTAACTGTTTCATAATTTCTTTGGCGTTAGAAAAACCGACTTTCAGATATAATTAGCACGATAAGAGTATGGATTTAATTAATTAAACGCATGGCATAGAAATTACGCGAGGGTGTTCATGTTTTTATTGAATTGTTTATTATCACCTTGTAGGACCAACCGTCGTTGATTTTGTTTTACTTGATTATACATTTATGAGGATTATATTATACTTACATAATTATGCATGTAAGAAAAATTGTCAAACTTTACATCAAACATGTTTGATGTTGACGGTATGAAAGAATAAAACGAATTAGTACTGCTTTTAATTAATTGAATTAATTAAATAATATTAAACTATTGATTTTTTTGTTAATTGGTGCATTATTTTTCAGATATTACAGTAACTATTCCACAATTTTAAAAGAATCATTGTTTTTTAATGCTGCTGTGGGCTGATTTTTGTTTCCTTATTTGTGTGTATTATCAGCCACTAAACTTGACATCCATTGTTGTGTTATAGTGTGCGAGAGACTCACCAAGTTGCAGAGGCCCAGCAGGAGAAGAACGCAAAGCTTCGCGAGGCTTTTGGAATCTCGGAGTACTTCGTGGAGGGCAGCAGTCTGGACCCAAACCGTCGGGCCAAGGAGGCGGCCGCAGCTCAGCTGGCAGCAGCAACACAACAAGCCACTGCCGTGCAGACGGCCAAGAAGTATGCCCTTGTGAGAACACCCTCACCTGAGCCTGCACAGCCCGATCATGATAAGAGCAAGAAGAGGAAGCGCAAGGCCAGAGACAGGTGGGTCATTACAGTTTCATTTTATCAGTTGAAAAAATACACTTCTAGCAAAAGATGCTGAGCTACAATATAGTCTAAATGTTATATTATCCTGTAAATAATACTTGAAACTTTGTATCTTGCTCTCTAAATTTAGATAAATTTCCACTATATAATATAACATGAAGAATGAATATTTAGTATTTCTTTTTCTAAAGAATCCTCACCATCTCCCAATCTTATTATTAATTGTTTTCAATTGTAGGCTACAGAATATGATGATTTCTTTTTACATGTCTCAACTTGATGGTATTTGTTGCAGCTCGTCCAGCCCTGACAGGAAGAAGGAAAAGAGCAAGAAGTCTAAGAAACACAAGCGAGACAGGTAAACACGCTGCCTCAGGCACACCTCTGCTTTTTACAGGACTAGGCAGAGCAGTTTCTAGTCTACCAAGCACATCATAGACTTCATCCATTTTTATGTAAATACACATTTTCTAGTTCAATGTAATTGTTTAAAAAAAAAAAAAAAAAAAAAAAAGAACAAAGAACAAAACAAAATTTGACCTAAATATAAAATTTGTTATCCGTGCAGTAAACTTTCTTTAATTGTTTATTTGTAATTCAAATCCGTGTGTAAATGCCTTGATGTTACTAATTGAATCAATTACATTTTCATTACAATTTCAATTTATTTATAAATAATTTATATACAAAGAATAGTGTTATACTATTATTTATTTACCTTTTTTATTATTAATAATGATGGAATACGTATTTAAAACTTAAATAATATATTTTTCAATTTAAAATTTTAATTCAAAATATTTTTATCAACTTTTTAAGGTAGAGATAACGTTGGTCAGCTGTTTTTTAGCTCCATTTGTAAACCTTAGCAAATTCACAAAATATCTGAAATTTTTTTCAGAGGCAGAGATATTAGTGCCTAAAAGCTATAGAAAAAATTTTAAAACAATTTAACGAGCCAATTTTTTTTAATTAATTTTTTTAATTTTCAGCATAGGGCTTGCCCATGGAGAGACAAACTAAAAACTTAATTAAAAAAAAATCGGCTCGTTAAATTGTTTTGAAACTTTTTCTATGGCTTTTAGGCACTAATATCATCTGCCTCTCAAAAAAATTTCGGAATTGTTGTGAATTTGCTAAGGTTTACATGTTATTCAAATGGAGCTAAAAAAAAACAGCTGACCGACGTCATCTCTACCTTAAACTAAAACAATGGTACATAAAATATTAGCATCTGCTTTCCAAGCTGCAGTACGTTGTGGCAACGTTGGGATAAGGGAGGGAGGGAGGGTTCCGTGGTGTGAGTGAACCCCTTTGCCTAAGTCTCTCTCTGTTTTTCCTGGTGTTAATCTCATCTCTGTATTTTTGCTCTTTTCTCCCGCCAAGTGTGACCTTATTTCTGGGCTGACCAGGTAACTGTATGACACCCTCCTTGCTCCTTTTGGTCGTGCGTGTGCGTGTGTGTTGTTTATGGTGGCGTGGTCACTTTGTAAGATGCACTTTTTCTCCTCTGTTGTTGCTGTCAATCACTCTTTTCCTTACTTAGACAAAATCATAAGATTTAATATGCCTTAACAGCAGAGGAGGAAAGATTATTTTTTACTGTTGGTTACAGAAAAAGTGAATATAATGCTGTAAGTTTCAGTTTAACTTCAAATATACAGTAGCTATAAAAATACTGTAAATGCCTTTAATAAATTCTCTGGACAATGGCATCAATATATTATTTGTGTACACTGTTTATAAAGTTTTTCCATACAAACGGTATGCTAGAGAATATATTCTTAAGGTATTGCATATTAAAAATAATAACCTTTTCTGTAATCACGCTTTTTATTTATATTATTGAAAGGTGTAGAATTTTGTTTATATAATAATTATATTACATATTATGATTGCACCCTTCTTTATTTTTAAAATTTTAGTTTATTTTACTTTATTACTGGATTCTATGACCACTTCTACTGCTCCTACTAACTACCACATATTGATGTATTTCCTTGTCCAGATCATGTAGTGATGGGTTTGACGAGCGAGTGTAGTTGTGGTAGTGTGACTGTGTGGGCGTGGCACGAGCTGACTTTTGTCTCCCTCTCGCCCGCAGGTCGGAGGAAAAGAGCAAGAAGAAGGCGGCCAGGGAGAAGCGAAAGGCAAAGCGTAAGGCTCGGTCGGCTAGCTCCTCTTCCAGCGACTCGGAACCACCAGAATCAGACTCCAGCAGGTGAGGATAAAAATCTCAGTGTTGTTAATGGTGTTCTGTCATAAAAAATGTTAAGCGTGTTAACTTAGAAGTATAAATAATAATAGAACAGTTTAAAGTTTACTGTAGAAGTTGATTTGAAAAATCTATAAGTGTGTTATAGACATTGTAACCATTAACTCGTTTAACTGTAATTAAGTTGTTATTTTTAAGACAGACCTGTTTGTTTTACAGTGACTCTGAAGTGAGCACCAAGGCCAAGAAGCGGCGCAAGAAGGACAAGGGCAAGCATGGCGGCAGTGCCGGCAAGAAGTCTCGCTCGGACAAGGACAAAGAGGTAACAATGATGGCCCCCCCAACCCCCCTTGGCTCTCTCTGACTCTCTTGTGTTGCCCCGCTCTCTCGTGCGGACTCTAGGCCCAAGTAAGTACACTAGCGACTCATTCTAGGACGTACGGGCCATTTTGTTTGTAAAATCAATTAATTTTTTCATAACAAGCTATAAAAATATTCTATAAATTTTTGTAATTATGCAAATACACATGTTTAAACTTAAAAATCGTTCTAATGTTTTATATTTATATAAAAAAAAAAATCTTATTACACTATACGCTATTTATTTGTTCTGTGTATTTTTATTTTATAATTTATTTTTACTTCAATAACTCATGTAATTTTAAGATATTTAGTTTGTAGTTTACAATAAAATAATAAATAAATTTTTGTGTAACATTAAACATTATATAGAGCGATAATTATTCTTGTTTGTAACCACCATGCACCATTGCATAGGATTCTAAGTCGTTAAGTAAGTATAACCCAAGAGAAACATTCCAGTCTGGTCAGGCGGCGACTGCCTCCTTGGTATTGGATGTATTTTCTTGCACCTCTTTTTATCTTTTCTCTTTGCTTTACCGACTCTCAACAACACTTCCATCAACGGTTTTATTATTTTTTTTCTTCGCACATTTCTGGCTTCTCTTGACTTCATAAAGATAATAGGTAACATTATAGTGGTGGTTTCAGTTACTTTATGCTTGGAGTAAATTCAAATATTTTTGTTGTTCATGACTAATTATTGCTTGGAGCAAATTTTGAAATATTTTCTAATTGAAAAGATTAAAAGATACAGCTATAGAAGTTCTAGAAAGTAAGGGGGGGGGGGGGCTCCATTATTATCTACAGCTGGCCAACATTATCATTTTTTTTTTTTTTTTTTTTTTTTTTACTATTATTAAATGTAGGTGTTGTTTACATTAATACATAGAAAGTGATTGTGAGATTCTTACTAGTAATTCATATTATTTCTTTTACTTCAAGGTAAAAATCAAAAGAAGCCAAGTCTGTGGTATTATCATTATGATCTGCATGGAATCATGCACTATTTGAGTTAATTTTGTACTCATAAATTTATTTTATTTTTGCATTTTTTTGTTGTTCGTAAACTTGTGTATGTGGTTTGAAAGAGATGTTTATATTACAATTATAGATTATTTATATATTTTATTTACCACTTACGGTAATTAAATTAAAAAATGCACTCAACTAAAAAAAATATATATATATATAATTAATTATCAGCAAGACTTTGAGTAAAGATACATGATTGCACTTATTGTTATTTTGGTGTCATGCACATCACAGCTTGATGTGTTAGCACCTCAACAAAAGCAAATTATAAGAACTAATATTTTTTTCTTGGTAACAGGAAAACAGCACAATGCATTGAGCTGAAATAGAGAATTGCACCGAAAAACTCACTTGTTTCTTTTGCTTAAAATCATTAAAATTTCAAAAATTCACCCAATTGCATACATGAGGTCTAACTTTAAGCCAGGCTTAAGTTTGTTGATATTACAAGAATCAAAATCAGCAAAGTTAACCCTGGATTCAAGCTAGACCTCTCCAATCGGGTGAAAGACTGTGTTATTTTCTTTGTTACCAAGATTTTAACACATAATAATAATGGTCTTGCTACTTGGCATAGGATAGAATTAACTAATTCTGCTGTCACTTAATTACAGTACATATTAATTCAAATTTATTTTCATTGTTTTGTTTTTAATCACTAAATATGTAAGTTATTATTTTATTTTCACTGTAGATAAAATTTAAATTTTGTTTTAATTTCCTGAATTCCTTGCCTCTGATTATTATGACCTGTGCAGCTCTCTGCTTGTTTGCCAGAGCTGTTGTGACTGAGTGTTGTGTAGCGCCAGTGTCTCCTCTCTTTCTCTCTCTCTCTCTCTCTCTCTTGTGCGGGGCTGATGGGAGGGTTTGGCTGCTCCCACTCCCCTGCTGACCTGCATGCTTGAGCCGCCCCTCACCACCAGCCCCCACCCCAACCAGCACCCTCGCTCACGCTCCCTCTGCTCTGTCCCCAGAGAAAACACGCTGACCCTGCAGCCGGGCACAAGAAGAAGAAAAAGAAGAAGAAAAGACGAGCATCACCTTCAGATTCTTCTTCGGACAGGTAACTTGATAAGTACTTTTATTTTACAGTATCTATTATTGCCAGGAGAATTACTGAAGGTTAGAAAATTTGAAGACATTGATTTTTTACTGAATAATATTAAAATTTCAATATCCAGATAGTATTATTTTTAATTGTGTAAAATAAAATAAAATATCTATTCATGCTGAAGACAAAATAATAGGAGACCGTGTAGATTTTGTCTTGCAATATTAAGAGTGAATGAGCAAGAAGACTATCATAAACAGTTACAAATATTGTAGTTTTATCAAGCAGATAGAAATAAAAAATATTTCAGCTTTGTCAGTAACCTGTTCGTCTATAACTTAGGCAGATAATTAAATAAAATAAAATTACAGTAGTAAGTAAAGCACTAGTATTAAACACAAAGGCCTTAATAATAATAATAATAATTGTTTATTAGCCTCAATTGCTTATAACCATTTGAAACAAATTATTTCATGCAAGTTAAAATTGTTTTATGTTCCAGTTCCCCAGAGAGGCCTGAGGCCAGCAGTAAGAAGCACAAAGACAAGACCACCGTCATGGCCATGGCCCCTCCTGAGCTTCTTGAGCGCTCACGAAGAGAGCCGAGTGTTGAGGCTCCCCGTCACAGACGCAGTGAGAGCGAAGAAGCCCCGAGGAACAGACGGGAGAGCGAGGAAGTTGGACGACATAGGCGAGTCGATCCAGAACCGAGGAAAGAGGAAGAGGAAGACCGAGGTCACCGCTACGACGAGTTCGACATTGAGAGACTCCGGGACATACAACGTAGAGAAGAGAGAAGGAGCAGCCCCCTCTCAAGGCACAGGGACGACAGTCCATCAAGAGACAAAAGGAGGAAGGGGTCTGACAGTGATGAACACAGACCTCGAAGAGCAAGCAACAGAAGGACTAGTCCTCACCACAGGCGTGAGGACAGGAGTGGTTCCCGAGGCAGAGAACGCCATCTGGAGGATAAAGGACACAGGCGGAGAAGTTTGGAGAGAGAGGACAAGAGAAAAGATGTTTATAAAGGACGTGAAGATTTAAGACGAGAGGAGTTGTATCGTAAAAATGATAATAGAAGTCACTCAAGAGAAAGAGAGCCTAAAGGGAAAGATAAAAATGAAAGACAAAGGAGTCCAGATCCAGATAGTGATAAAGTGTTAAGACGTAGCAAAGAGCGAAGAGAGAAAAGTCCCGACTTAAGTAAGAAAAGGAACAGGAGTCCTTCCAGTGATGAAGCTGCCAGGCAGTCTAAGCATGAGAGCAAACGTCACTATGACAAGGAGAGAAGTCCAGTGAGAGAAGCTAAGGGAGGGAGGAAGGCAGAGGAGAGCAAAGATAAGGAACACTCAAGCGAGGAAGAGTCCCGTGGTAGACAAAGGAAGCGTCACAGCAGCCCAGATAAGAGCAAAGCCAGTAAAGTTATTGACGATAAGGATGACAAACCTCATAAACAGACCGAATCCTCAAAACCAGCAAGTCAGAAACAAGACTCCAGACGAAGCTCATCTCCTGGCAAATCCTCCAGCAAGAAGCGTCGAGATGTCAGCAGCGATAGAAGTTCAAGCTTAAGCTACTCACCTGTTGATAGACATCCTGAGCGATATAGGGACATTCTTGGGCATGAAAATGGTAAAACAAGCAAGAAAGAACAAGCCAGCAAGGCTCGTAAATCTATTGGTGAGAAATCTCCTCCACGTCGCAACTCTTCACCCCCAAGCAAGAACATTCCAAAGCCTCAAGTTCGTCTGAGGTCTCCGATGGGAGATGAGGCTCAAGAACAAGACTCTGAGCCTGAGCAGAGGGCACACACCCCTCCAACTCCTCCTCTCCCACCCCCTGCCTTCTTGAAACACAAGTTCGAGGAGAAAATCTCCGTAAAGAAGATTGAGGTAGAGAGGTTACGGGAGATTCTTGTCATCAACCAGGTTGCAGAGGCTCTCCCCATGCCCCCTGCCCAACAGGAGAAGGTAGTAGAGCCCGCAGTGCCGCCCAAGGCTGGCAAGAAGGATGAGCCAGCGCCTATCGTAAAGACCAAGTCTCCTCGACGACACGCCAGCCGCAGCTCGTCTCGTTCGTCACGCTCCTCATCAAGGTAAGCTACCAAGAATCACAGTATTTTTTATTATGTTGATTGTAAATTGAATTTGAACACAATAGCTATTCAGGATACAGAGGGTGTGACGTCACGAACTTACTCCTTTGTCCTCCATTATTTTTCTTAAAGGAAACTAGCATGACATCAAACCATCTGTATCCTGAATACTAAATACACATATACTCTAGTTTGGTTGGTCATTCAGTTTTTGGAGTCTTGTCTTTTAAAATTAAGTGGTCTATTAAATTAAAACAATAAAGTTATTTTACCAACCAATTTATTTAGTTTTCATTAAATTTGGAACTACAATTAGGAAAAGAGTTATCAGGAGTTTCACTGATTACAGTATATAAAAATGCTTATTATAATATTCATTCAGGGAATTACGGGCTAACAATTTCTTGTCTGTTTTCAGGGGCAGTCACCGCAGCTCTTCAAGTAGCAGCTCCTCCAGCAGCAGCTCGAGCCGCTCTCGTAGCCGCGCTCGCAGCAGCTCCAGTCGAGGTGGGGCTCCCCGACGGGACACCAAGAGTCGCAGTCGCTCAGCTTCACGCTCCTCCTCGTCCTCCTCGTCGAGCTCTAGCTCCAGCAGTCGCAGATCCTCACGCAGGTCAAGCCGCAGCCGTTCACCGTCAATACCACGACGCAGGGGCTCTCCGAGCTTCCTTGATCGGCGTCGAATCACCAGGTGAAGTGTCCTCGCCTAGCACTCACATATACTGAAATAGAAGCACAGTCGAAAAATAAGTTGCACCTTCTGACTATAGGCGCTGAAGTTTGTCTCGTCTTATTTAAGTTGACAAACCAATTCAAGAAATAATGATAATAATCAGATGCAAGCTCAATCTAAACCTATTTTAGTAACATTAAGTTTCAGCTTTTAACCAACTGTTAAAGCAGATCTTGTTTTATTGAAAATAATGTTCAGATATATTTAAACTCAAGATAAGAACAACAAAAATAAGCACCTTAAAATGCACCTTGGGTAGATTGAGTCCAGGGCAAAAATACAAGTCATTAAAACGGAAGCATGAGCGTTTTTAAAACATTGAGTTTGAGAGTACACTCTGTGTGTTCCTAAAAGAACCTACAAATGAAAGTGACAGTTCAATCTAGCTAAAGTAAGCTGCATCTGTTGTCTTTTTAATGTGACAAATGATAAAGAAATATTATAATCCTAGTACAAATATTACAAATAATTGAACAGTTAATAATTCAAATTTGAAAAAAGTTAAATTCTTCTCAGAACATTCTAAAATATGTAACTCACTACAATAATTCAAATTAATGTAAAATTCTAGAATATCTAAATGTACTAGTATAAGTTTGATGTATTCTAGATGTACGGTTCCGTTGATTTGACGGATGTTTGACTGTGTTTTGTATTTACCACAGGGCGGCTCTGAAAAGCCCTTCTTACTCTAGGTATCGTTCACCTGACCGAAGACGAGACAGGTATCGACGGGACTACAGACGCAGCCCCTGGTGGCGCTAGTGTGGTTTTTAAAAATAGTACCTAAATTAGAGAAGTGTCAGATTTATTGCATTCACAAACAGTCGCTACTCTAATCTAGGTATTTTAGTTTTATAATAGATGTGTTAAGAATATCATGTGAAGTGAGAGGGTTAATCTTATGTGTGTTTCTGTGGTGTTTTTATGTCAATTATTTCAGTTGTGGAGTAGTTGCAAGGAAGCATGAAGAGAAGGAAGTTAACGTCAATAAGAGATTGTTTAAAATTTTCATTCTGTTTTCAGTCTCAACTTCAACTTGTTATCTGCTTTTTTTACTTCCTTTCTCTCATCTTCTGCCATCTTCTACGTCAAATATTGAACTTGCAATTGTAAAATCAGTGGTATGGAAAAATATGTTGTTTATAATTACTTTTATAGCTTCTGATGTAAAATGTTGTTTATTTTCTAATTTCTATACCTGAATGAATCATTTTCTTGTTTTTATAATTTCATTTTTAAGGGGACGTGACTTTTAAAACGTTATTAAAATAAAACTGCAACATGTCCCGACTGATCTCTTCTTCCCACCAGCATAGCAATGACTCTCTTGCTGTTGGTGTTTTAATCTTTTTTTTTTTTTTTTTTTCATGTATGTAATTTTATTTTCATTTTTACCGTCAAGCATTTTATTGTTTTGCTTTTTTATTTAAAGCATAGCTGTAGAAGTCGTTTTAGAATAAAATCATTTTTATTTAATTTTCATTTATTTATTTTTTTCCTATTGATGTGTAATGCTAGTGAGTAATTATTTTTAATTTATGTATTGCTTTTTAATGTTATTTTATCATATTATTTACATAGTATTATAAATTAATATATTATTTAAACCTGGTGAGACTAAAAATAAAAAAAAAAATAGTAATTTATATTTAAGGGTAAGGTAACGCCACCAATGTTAAAAAAAATCCCTCTCACAAAAATTCTGAAAAAAATTTAAAATGTTCTCCTCTATACCCCCTATCAGTACCTAAAATATCAGGTATACAAATACGATCTAGTTTTTGAGTTATAAAATTTTAAAGTTTACTACTTTAACATGGAGAAATGAAACTCCCATGTTAAATTGGCCAACTTTAAAAATTCATAACTCAAAAATTAGATCGTATTTGTATACCTGATATTTTAGCTACTGATAGGGGGTGTAGAGGAGAACATTTTAAATTTTTTTCAGAATTTTTGTGTGAGGGATTTTTTTTAACATTGGTGGCGTTACCTTACCCTTAAGCAATTATTTAAGACCCTGCATTATTATTAAAAGGCTTGTAAACTATTGTAAATAGCACATTATTTCTTCTCAATAAGAAATATATTATTATTTTGCATGATGAGAAGAAATCTTTATTTAAAATTTTACAACTGACTTACTTTCGCCAGGTCAAAGTCGGCAAAATGCTAAATATTTTTAAATGTTGGAATTTTCCCTACTTTTGATGACTTACTTGCACAATATGATTATGGCATTTGATGTACACATCACTATTTATTTTAGAATTTGAGTCCTGAATTTTAGAACTCTAAAAGGTAAGAAAATTTATTATTTTTTTATTTTTAAATTGCTTGCATGCTTCCTGTAGTTAAATTGCATGATTTGTTTTTATTTACATTTCCTATCACACCTTTCATTGTTTCATCTTCCTTGTTTTTTAACAATATTTTTATTATTTTAACCAAAACCTAACATACTGTATAAATTGTTAGTAAAATATTTGGCTTTAACAATTTGTATGAATGTTATCTCAAGTATAATTATAAATGACCTTTTTTATATTATTATTAAAATTAATTTATTGATTTTTATATTGCTCTTATTTTATTATTTTATTATGATTAAAAATTATTTAAATTGAATGGGGAGAAAACTAATATACTAACATCTATTTAATTTTTCAACTGATATTTCAGCCTTTTAAAGCAAAATAATTATTCTTGTTAACACCATTATTATGAGAGCAAGATTCAATACAAGACAATTTAATGTTTGCCGTGTTTTAAGTCTTAACAGTCTAAAATGAGCATTTGAATTTACAGACTTTTATTGTCAGTAATTTCATCGCTCGAGACGCTGGACTAATTATTTTGCTTTGCAATTGTGTCTAACTCTGCTTCTCTCCTTTGCATTAACAAATTGGGTTGCTATTGCTTACTCAGGAAGGTGCTGGCTTGCCAAAATGTTGAAACCAATTACTGACAATTTTGTGTCGTTGCAGTGCTCGCAAGCGACCCATTCCGTACCACCGGCCGACACCCCCTACTCCGAGTAGCGGTAGCGACAGAGGGGGCAGCGTCAGCAGTAGAGCCAGCAGCTACTCTGGCCGCAGCTGGTCTCGAGCCTCTCGCTCTCTCTCACCAGCACCCAGCCCCACCTATAGTCGCTAATGATGAGAGGAGTCCTTTTAAATGTGTCAAACTTTCCTCTTCCAAGTATGACAGAAGTAGAAAATAATGTTGGATTTCAGATGTTTTTAAAAAAAGTCTTTAATTAAATGTAAGACTGTGTGAAGTTGTGGTAAAAAGAGAGCTTGGAAATACAACATTTTTAATTTGAGAATAATGACTCGGATTACTTAGAATATTATTTATTCTGATCTATTGTTATTTTTTGTTACTGTGTACTGTTTTTATTTTAAAACTTTAAATAATTATTTATATATTTTTATCAAGTGTGTTAAAATTTTAGATCAGCATATAATAATTATGCACTTATTTTTATTACTGTACTGGTTAATATTTGCATTACAGTATTTGCAGTAGCATCAACCAATCAATAACTTATTAAGAGTGCATGCATTTTGCTGCTGACAAAGTAACAATTATTCATTGTTCTTCTCTTTTAACTGTAGAAGACAAACTAATAAGAAACAGCAGCTGCATGCTTACTTTTTCTATAGCAGCAAAATGTGAATGGGTTTTTGTCCAACCTGTCAAACCTGTGGTAATAATTAATTTTAATATTTATTTTCAGTTCTAAGTTTTGTATTTACTTGAGGATTTTATTTCCAACACATTCCTAATGCTCGGTTAAGCATCTTAACTCAGTGACTTAGCTTCGTCACGACAACACGATCATTTTTGCATATTTATTTCTAGTCACATAAATAATAATATTTATTTATTAATTATTTATTGATATTAATTTAGAACTCGTCTTTTACCAACGAGTTATAAGGGAACAGCCTGTACGAAATTATTACGTAGTGATATATTTTCAGGCGCCATTAATACTCTTATCAATTATGAGCATGGCTCGACTTCATCAATTGTAGTACTTCGTTTGAATATGTGCGCATATGTTATTGTAAGGGCACTTTGTATGCTTCAAAATTCTCCTACTTTTAGTGTGATTTTTAATACTTACAGTTAGTTATTATTCAAAGTTAATGTATTAATATTTTAATGTCTGATATATGACTTATTGGAAAGGATCCTGATAATCCTTTTAAGCATTTTTTTTTTACTACTTTATATAATTTTAAAAACAAACAATTAATGTAATAATTTAAAGGGTAATGAAGACTAGTTATTGTTGCAAAAATTTAATGGATCTCAGTATTGTGACAATTGCGTCTCTATTATTAATATTATTGTTGTTTTTTATTTACAAAAGTCAATGATGTTTACACATTTAATTTTTTGTAAATTGGCCTATCTATATATATATATATATATATATATATATATATGTATATATATATATATAGTTTGTAGACTTTTTTTTAAAGTTTTTTTTTTTTTTATTATTTCCGTCAAATTATGTGAAATTGTTACTGTAATTTATATTTTTTAAGACAAACCTTATTTAAAGTAAATGAATACTCATAAATCAAGCAAAAACATCCCCCCTCCCCCCCTTAAAAATGAAATAAGACGTATTATAAATTAAAAAAAAAAAAATATTTTGAATTTGAAATAAAGAAGAATTAACACAAATTAATTTTAGTATTAACTTAAAGTTCAATGAAATAATAGAACATCATATCATACCATATCCATTTAAAATGAATTTGGACTGGGTCACATTTAAAAGTAAATGAGACTATATAATAATATTATTATACATAATTATTTGTGCACCTGCCTGTGCTCAATGAGAACTTGAGATAGATGATACTGTTATGCATCCCTAACTCACCCTTCTCACCAATAGCTCTTAATAATTGATGACATAAACTTAAATTACAAGATTGCTCTGTTTAGATACAATATTACAGAATAAAATTAGTATTTAAATAAATCAATGTGGTTCAAATATTTTTCTCTTGCATATTTTATCATTAGAATTACTAACAAAAAGTGAAAACTATTATTTATGAAAAATTGATGATGTGATATTTATTAAAAGAAAGAAAAGGATACATAATTAAATCCATATATTATATTTCATCAAAAGATGGCAATTGTAAATATTCAGAGGGGTCATAGTATAGAAAAAAAATATATAATAATAAAAGCTGTGTTTTTTTTTTGTGTTTTTTTTTTTTTTTCCTCTGAATATATAGCAATTATATCTTAAATCTATCCTTTCTTTTTTCATTAAATATTAAAAACTTCTGGTCGATATAATACATATTATATAAAATATAATGTGAAACAAAAGCTAAAATAAAAAGAACTTGTTATTTAATTAAGTTTTTACTGAAAGGTAAAACCATAACCATATATATATGAAACCATATATATAACAACTATAATGCAAAAGTAAAATTTTGTCAGAACCACATTGAAATATTGTGATATATGTAATAATAAAAAGTTTTAAAATTATAGAAATAGTTTGAAAAACTTATATAAAGACAATTTTTCGGCTTCCAAAGTAAGAGTATCGTTAAATTATACTGTAAAATAGATATAAAAAAAAGTTTCAATTTGATCTTCTGTATTAGAATATTGGGTGTGGTAAGTTAATTGGATCTAGTAAAGACAAGTATTAATAAGATGTAAAAATTGCAGATATTATGACGACCATTAAATTAATATGTAAACTTGTATATCTTTCAAAATATTAAATTTCTAGGGAAAATAAACAAAGCGAATATAATAAATTAAATAAATGATATAAAAAGTCATTGAAATTTGTTTTTTGCGACTGTTTATTGTAGCTGAGTAGAAAAGTGCAATAACACTAATAGATATTATATCTTCATCTTCTTTCCTTACATAGAATAGAACAATGTAACCCAAGTTCTAACTATGTAATTCCATCTTAAAATTTTAAAATATGGTATTAAATTACTCTATTGCAATATTTTATTTATTTACCATGGGAATTAAGTGTGAATTTTTTTTATGTCAGATAAAATGAACAATTTACTTGTTTCTGTTTTCTTGTGTGTTACTTGTAATGTTCAAAAAATAAATAACAAAATAAATAAAAATTCTTTTTATGAAAAATATACCTTATAAGTATACTAAATATGATATTAAGGACTAGAATGAAACAAGTTTTTTTTTTTTACATTAAAATTTTTACTTTTTTAGAGCAAGCCTATAGGAATTGAATATTTTTCTTGCAATTGTCTTTTTTTTTTTAATCCTTGAACACATGAGTACAGAGGAGTTTACGAAATTAATCAGGGTGATATCACAAGAATTATATCATGGTCTCTCCCATATCCAAGTAATATCGACTGACTACTTTGCGTATCTCACTGTAGAAATCACAAAAGCTGGATCCTCGGAAGGCTGAAGAGTGGGGAGGTTGGATCCCCTCTGCCGATTGCAAAGACTTTTATATTTAAACAGCACACGAATGAAGATAGAAAATAATTATACTTTTTTTGTTATAGATAATATGCAGAAGCAGGACATTAGATAAACATTTTTTTTTTTATTATTTTTAAAATGTATTGAAATAAATTGTGGATCAAACAAGATAATACAAATAAAAACTGTTTATTTTTTTCCATAAATTATAAGATTATTATTATTATTTTTTTACTATGAAATAAAATACAAATTATACGATTGAGGTCTGATCAAAAGAATTAAATCACAGATAATGTTATGGAGAATTTTGTTCTCCTAACATTTTTTTTTTTAATTAAACCTCTTGATGGTGAGAAAGAGAAAAAAAAATTAAAGTGTCAAACCATTTAATTATAGTGCAACCTTTAAAAAACAAACGAGTTTATTTAGTTGATTTTTACGCTAATTAGTAGTTTTGGGGGAAATTTTAACTTGCCAAAGCATTAACACGGAATTTTAACAATTAACTAACACGGTTACCATATTGCTACCAGAAAATCCCCCCTCCCCCCCCAAGACATTGACTTAACATCTATACCTACTTGCACTAAATATTTATTGCAACTGGTCATTCTGTAAACAAACATCATTTATTCAGTTATTCCAGATGTGACTTAATACAACCAGGGTCCCTTATTAAATAACAAAACAAAAAATTAGTGTAAATAATAACATAATAATATTCTTAAATTGACCAGATTGAGCCAATGCATACTTAATTGCATGGTTAAACAATTGCTTGCAACTTAGGCGAGTAAAAAATAAAAAATCTTCTCATAATTATATTATTATATATTATATACATAACTTGGGAGTGAATGACAATCTCCATTCCAACATTTAAACTCCTCATTATGTAAATTAAAATAGATTGCACCATATTTAAATAAAATGATTAAATACATGTCATATAACTTATAAGAATATCTCATTGCAACATCAAATTAAAACTAAAAGATAAAAATTTACTATTTTTTGTGTGTGTATTATTTAATTAATGTCATTGTCATTAATTAATTCATTACATACAAAACAAAAAAATAATTAAACAAATATTCTAATTTCAAATTGGGCAAAAAATAATATAAATAAAAAGGATAATGAACCAGGTATTGGCACAATGGGTTGGGTTATATTTGGGAATTGGTTTTTGTTTTCATCAAAAAAATCACATAATACTATTATATACATATACATCAAGGAGGTAAGATGAGGGGGTAGAGGTTTAGGGATATTACATAACATTATGCATTCACGAAACACACAAAAGAGCAGTTTTTTTTTATAGTTCATATTTTATTTTTATATAAATCATTCATGCAGTCCCTGAGATAGCCTTACAAACACTAGCGCTGCAACACTCAACGTGTTACTGCGTGTATCACATCTCAGCTCGCGCTTCTTTATTATATTTCACTTCACAGAGGGCTGTAGTGTAGGTATGTTTTAGTCCTCTAACGTAACTTTCGACCCTCTTAATAAATTGTTTCACCAGAGGAAATGCTGTGTTTTGAGGCTACTACTATTAAAAATATTAAATGCCATATCAGGGTCTGCAATGTTTGATCACGTTCTGCTGCTCATGAGTACAATACAATCACTGAGGATACAAAGGGGGGATTGGTGGTGGCTCGAGGTTCTTCTCAGGGTAACTATTACAAACGGTACTTTTGGACCACAACTGTACGTCCATCTACTCGAACTGAATTTTCCGTGGCCACGAATTCATTAATATATATATATAAAAAAAAATTATTGATTGGGGGTTATGTATTTTTTTATTTTAAAAGGATGATGATTTTTGTTGTTGTCATTATGAGATAACAGAACCTACTGCAGGCAACATGAGCTGATCAGACCATTCTTTAGCCTGAGCCGCGAACGTGGACGGTATTTCTCCAAGTAAGACAGCTGCCGAGCGTTGATAGCCCCTCGTCGCTTCCTATAAGAGAAAAGTCAACATCAGATATTGTCAAGGTTGCCTGGGCTAGGAAGTATCACTAAATCATTCAAATTTAAAAGTTATGAAACATTGGAACAAGCACTTGTCATACTTTTTACATACAGGGGTTCATAGGGTTTACTTGATATTTTAAAGTAGCAGCAATTCATCAGGATATAATTTTAAACTTTTCGAGGATAAGTTTTATGGAGCCTTTAATCTTTAGTATTCTTGGTTAGTAAAATTAAAATGAATACTAACTTGCATTGATTAAATTACTGCAAGTTTGTATCATGGAACTGGAAACAGTCCGGCAAAATACATGATTTATGTAAGAGGTTTCGGGATGTATATAGGGGCAGGTTCACTGGCATTTCAATCCCAACAAGGGAAGCTACAATTCATTTCCCAGTTAAGCGTCCCCCCACCCAAGGAGTATTACAACAGTATTAGATAAAATAAATAAATAAATAAATAAATAAATAAATAAATAAATAAATAAATAAATAAATAAATAAATAAATGTCTGCCTTCAATGATGCACCTGTTCATAAAGACTTTCTACCTCTCTCATTCGTCTTATCACAAGGAGATGATACTGATATGACAATACAAGTAGTGGGAGGCGAACAAGGACATCCCATGTCGGTGAAATTACACATGAGCATTTCTTGTACCACCGGACTGTCAACCCTTGTCTGAACTGCTGGTACTCACCTTCTGATTAGGTCGACTGCATCCTCGTACTCGAGTCCAAGCTCGATGAGGGCGACGGCCACCATGACTGGAGCACGTCCCAGCCCCGCCACACAGTGCACTGCCACGCACGAGCCGGGGGTCTCACGGAACCTCGCCTTCAGTAGCTTGAACCACTCCGTCACCACCTTTAGAGAGAGATCACAGATCAGATGTGTCCAGGGAAAATAAATTGTTATCCCAATTTAATATATATTATAACAAAACCAAATAAGAGTAACTGAGGGTTTCATTAATACATCCTGACAATTTTTGCTACACCTGTTAGCAGCTACTTTATCTCTTTGTTAGCTGGACAGCTGTGGCAGCAAAGTTTCAAGATACAAAGCTTACTTTTAATAAATTATAACACATTAATTAAAAATATACAGATTTAATAATAAAAAATAAAATAAAATCACTAAATGATTATTTGATTCAAATCCTTTCTTCTATGAGTGCACATAAGAAGCTGTGACCTTCTGGGGGGGGGGGGTGTTTGAACTGGTGATAGCCAGTCAGAAAACCCAATTAAAATAATTATATCCGAGTGAGGTTGACATACCTCTGCAGGGGGCGGTGTGCCGTCTTCGTACTCGAGGTCAAGGACGTTGATGCCCTCCTTCTTGAGCTCCTCCACCTTGTAGGTCGGCTCGCAGACACGTACGACATCTCGTACGTTGTACTTTTTCAGCTCCTGAAAGTCAGGTGGGTTGCGTCAACAAAACTTGCCTAACCTCTCTAAAGATGGCTGGCTGCTGGCCGAGTGCCATCTTGGCAGCTCCCAACCTGGGCCAACCACAAATATAGAACCACAACAACAAGCAGCAAGCAGGCAGGCTATAGCACCTCAAATACAATGTTAACATCTACACAATCTTCTTCACAGCAACTCAATTGTAACACAATGCTTTTAACTTACAAAGTTTAATTATAACACTTGTACTTAAGAGCATATGACATCATTATTTTGATTGTAATTAATGTACAGCAACTTAAAATAATAAATTTATATAACAAGGTAGCTAAATTTAGAAACTAAGCAGTACAAAACAAAGAGTCCATGATCAAAAATGTTTTGGACTAGCACAGATTTAATCTATCTTTCTTTACTTCTCCACTAAACATAAGCAATGACATTTAATATTGCACTGTAAATATATTTAAGACATGCAAGACTTTGTTCTTCCAGCAGTTTACATATGTGTCCATCAATAACTTCATTGATAAGGACAGACATTAAACATTAAGTTCATCTTTATCTAAGTATCCAAACTGTAATGATTCTTTTCCTTAAAATAAGTATAACATACGACAAAAACCGTAATTTTAAACATGAGAACTTCATAATTTGACTTTTATCAGCTTCATCAAATGATCACACAAAAACCACTTCTTGCATTAAACATTTTTACGGCAGCTTGTTTGCATTACTGTACGGTGAAGAATCTACATGCACACAGTATTATAAAACTAGAATGAAAGTCCTTCAATTCAGAACGTGCAAAACTGCTTTTTGAGTCGTTACTCTGCATAGAGTAAATTAAATCAAGTTTATGCATTCTCAGATTTTGATGAGAATGCTTCAAAGTTTCCTTCTCCCAGTACCGGCGGGAGACTTAAATTTGTTGTGTTGTATACATTTATCAGTAATAGTGTGGATTGAAGGCCATTTGATATGCCTACTTTTTTTATCACTCAAACCTTGATGGTAAATGTCTTTCATGACGTCACCCATAAGGCCTCTGTGTACTGTATTGTATAGACAAATGAAAAAAATGTAAGTCCCCCGTCGGTACACATTAGAGAAACTTCTTGACTTTGTATCAATAGGTTAAAGTACATAACCGGTACATCATCAAATGCAAAGCACGACAAACAACATTTAATTTTTAATGCTTTGGAAAAAATATGTTAAAAAAAGTCTCGTTTTGCCTTTATATTATATTTTTCATCAAATTTCTACACAGATTCTATGACAATATGATACTACATCTACAGTAATACCATCAGTTTAAAAAAAAAAATTATCATCACTTGTAAGCGCATCATCTTACCTTGATGTAACTCTGAATATTTTGGTCCGAAGGTCTGTCAGTGATGAGAAAACGCATGTTCTTGTACTCAATCTCCGAAATCGTGGGCTTATATACTGTGTGCCTCATGTTGCTGTGATTTTGCATTGCTTGTTCACACAGAAGATATGGAAGCTACTGTAGCACAGCAGACGGGGGGACAAAAAAAAAACACAAAATAGTTACAGAAACACAAAACAGTTATGTTACTTTTTTTAAATATATATTTTGTTGTAGTTGTTGTAACTGTCCAGAAAACTGGAAAAGTCGGGAGTGTGAAGGTGTGTTTGAATAAAAAGTTAAAGAGCAATTAGATGAGTAGTTGATTGTGGCACAGGGGAAACTCAGATCTCGTAGTGGAGCACAGTATGATATGGTACTTCTCCTCTCTCTCTCCTCTCTTCAGCCCAGAGTCAGCAGCTCTATTTACTTTTGCAATGAGCTAAAAAACACTTAACGTATTTATTTCATACTCATAAAGATATGCAGCAGCAAAATACTTTTTTATATTCTATATAGAATGTAAAATAGAAAAAAAAAATCTATCCACGTCCCACAATCTTGGTGTTTCTCGTAAACTCCTGCCCTTTATATTCTTTTGTTAAAACCCACTAAAAGGCAATTTGATATTAAATCTGCACAAAGGAGGCACTGTTCACTTTTCTTAATCACGACACACACAGAAAAAGTAAAAAATAATGAATTGGTAACAAAAACTTCAGCCGTGCACTTTTTACTTCTTCTCTCCTCTCCTCTCTCTCTCTCCTCCCAGTCCTCCTTATAAACCCCACACAGCTGTATCGCCTTGTCTGGCCAATTCAACCCATTTATCGCACTGGACGTGAGCTGCTTGCTGCTCTCGCTTGGCGCTCGGACGAGGGCGGATGCACCTGAGTCTCCTCCACTTCAGCGAATAAGTTCTGCGGCTGCGATGGCGGCGGCAGAGCAGCAAAACAAGCTTTGCCGAAGATTACAACGTAAGACAATTTATTTGTGCTGCGCCTGGCAATATTCTCCACTGTCCAGCTGAAACTCCATGTATGTGAGGCCGATCTCACCCAGGAACTGAAACAAACAAATAAAAACACATTGTAATGATTCACTTAATAAAAAACAAGTTGATGGATCATTGACAGTATATGCATACATTTACTACGTTCACATGATGACGTCAAAGTTTATGTAACCTGTTTGTTAATAAAAAAAATTGTATAATATATAATATATATATATATATATATATGAACTCTCTCATGTTCAGTGGCCTTACTTAAGCTTTTAATTTTCAATAATTTATTTTACAAAAATCATACGGGAAGACTAATTTCTAAAGCTTATATATAAACTATATATATTATATAAACTATTGAAAATTAAAAGCTTAATTAAGGCCACTTATCATGAGAGAGCTCATTATGTAATCATAATAATTCGGTAAATGTTAGCATGTGCATACACTAAAAATACTTCGTTTCGATAACTTTAAAATTTAAAAATAAAAAAATAATAATAATAAAACGAATTAAGACTGTGAAATTATAAACTAATGCGAATGGCTTATGACGTTTTTTCAAACGTTTAAATACAACAATCAAAAATAATCTAAAATCACTTTAAACAATAAAACATTTTATTGTAAAGCTTCACGCATTCACTTTCAGACATTTACAAATACCTTTTCGCTATCTGCGAAAGCTGTGACACTAATAACAATGCAACTGATGGTCACCATCAAAGGAGCCGCAAGTTTGTTTACGCTCTGTCATTCGGCTGCATTTGATTGGTTCGATGCGACTGCTATGTGCTCACTACGCAACACTTAAGTTAGGGGACCACACGTGCGGGTGTTGGCCAACAACTGGTGCTGGCCACTGTTCAACCCATTGTGCGCCTCCGTGAGCACCAGTACCACCAACATAATCGACTGCAAGTCACCACTTCCTAGATTAAAAAAAAAATCGATTTCAGATCAATTTTGCACCTTTAATACAGTAAATACCTCGAAAGAGCCAAAATAATACTATATTCATACGATATTTGTTCTTGCACTAAAATAAGCCTTGGAAATTCAGGAAAATTTCTCATGGGTTGGTAACACTGATGGCTAAAAAGAGGTGGACCAAAGAAGAAAAATACAGCGCGCTAAAAAAAAAAAAATGCCTCGTCGGCCAGCGCCCTTCGAAGCAGCGACAGGTGAACCAAGGCCGTCATGCGCTTGCTAACACGTAGGCTGTAGACCGTGTGTAAAATTAACAACAAAATCACAAGACCACCGGCAAACAGCCCACTAAATATAAAATTTTAAAAAAATAATAGTAAAAGAAAATAAAAAAAACGTTCATAATAGTACAGGTAATTTAATAACAAAACACTGACCTACGATATCAAATTTTGGTAACATTTAAATATTTTGTCATTTAACAACTATAATAATCGTTCTCCACTCACAGCACACATTTTCACAATAATGACGGAACAACGCCGCTGGTGCTCGTATCATCCTCCATTAACTAAAATAATACTTATATAATACACGACAATACAACATGACAGTGCATTAATAACAAAATACTGACCTAGGATATCCAATTTTTGTATAAACAGTTCATACTTTTTTATTTATAGAAACTAAAATCTCGATTCGCAGCACACATTTAGTTAACACACTACGGTACACAGACATTATTATTAATTTGACGTACTAAACACAAATTCATTTGAGATTATTATTAACAACAACAAAAATGCCGTATCACTCTCCTCCTTCGTGCAGAAGAAGCAGCAAGAAGCACACAGCCCGGCTCTGTCCACCTACTGACCTGACCCCGTTCTCCGTGTGACGTCACAAACTACTAGCTTCGATAGTCTGTCAGTAGATAGAGCTCTCTACCAGGAGCAAATTTAGCACAAGCGGTGATGCGCACCGGGGAGGACAAACGATAGAGGTGAAGGAAGGTGCCTTTAAAAAACACAGCTCGATCCTCGTGATGGCACTTAGGCATGGGCAATATTATAACTAAGCTTAATAATCGGTACTGTGGAACATCAATCGCAGACTGTTATCGATGTTGATGCCGGTATCGCCCATCCCTATAGGTAGTAGAGTGGTGTTGAAGCTTCACGGACTCTATGTTCTTGTGCGTCACAGGCATTTCCCCGATAACATTGAGTTAAAATAACTGTGGGTGGGAGGTCTGTTTTTTTTTAAACAACGTACAAACAAAAGCTTATAACTCCCCCGCGATTCTGTCAAGTGCAATAAAACCCACACTTTAAAATAAATGTGCGCAAAAATTCTTGCTGACGTCAAATTAAAACATGCTGCATTAACAAGCAAGAATGCACTGCTGAATGAGTAATAAAGTAAATTAAGAATTACCTCTAATTTCCTCTATATAAACGATAGAGGAGGATTGGTACATCAATTCCTTAAATGAATTAAAGCCTCCCATTTTTAACTTCCCAATCATCTGTATACATATACAGTATGCATGAAACAGTAAGCCAGTCTATAACTTATATGTCCTTGAACGCCGATATTCATCCCCCTAATTAAAAAGATGATAAGTGTCACGTATCTGGTCCCCTGGGTGACGTCACTAAGGCAATTAGGGGGCGCTGAGTCACGAGAACGGCCCCTTCCCCCACATCCCCTCACTGATTGCCTCGGAAACTACGCATGTGTCTGATCTCGTATCCAGATGTATTACGTCGACTCGTGTTGCTTTCATTATATACGAGCGAATTACAACGCAATATAGAAACATTGATTATTTGTACACAGTACCCAATATAAGCATTATTTTCTCTACTTTTTACTGACAATGTCATCTCATTTAGAAGCAGCAATACAAACATTGTACCCTAAATTACGTATAATAATATAAAAATTTGAAGCTAGTAATAATATATAGATGAGAACTACAATAAAGACAGTGAGTAATTGCATTAAGTTCGACACGTGTGCAAATTTGCGACATCAGCAATAATTACAAAAGTTGCACGCTAAACGTAACACTTGCATGTGCAAAGTCAGGCTGCGAGACGACGACGTGAGAACTGGAGAACAGTAACGAGCACCAAGTTCTCCAATTACCTCTCCGCGTGCACTTGCAGCTTGCACTCTGGATGCAGCTGCTGCATGTGGTCACATCACACTATAACTGGCAGGTGCAAGATGCAGTGCTTTGACTACCATCAGGTACATGAGCTACACAACTTATAACGACGCAGGAATTGAATGCTCGTCCAGACTGCAGCCGCCATGTAGTTGGTGTACCTTTATCATTGAACAAAGATAAATTTTGATCATTAAATTATTTAATAATAATTGTACTTTGGCGACACTACTCAACAATATCAACCAAAATTTGAGCAGCACTTCTCAATTCTGTATATATTACTTCAGAAGTTATTTTCTCAAGTGAAGACTATAATTATTCCTTACAGATTAATTTCAATCAAGAGGGGAAACTAACTGGAGAAATTCTATATAAATAATTCAGTAACTATATGACTTTATGGAAATAGAAAGACAGAGTAGAAATGCCAAAGTGCACCATCAACCTTGATGAGTTTTAGTTGCTACTCAGTATTATTACGAAACATATATTAATATGCACGTGTGCTCCGAACTGAGATCACGAATAAATTTATACCGCCAGTGTTTACCATAAGATTCACTATAGATTACAACCATGTCACAATGTTTTAACAAGACTTTGTAATACAACAGTGTATTTACATGGCCTCAATATTATGTTTACAAAGCAAAGTACAAATTTCTTGGAGAACATGATTTTTGTTTCTAATTACAATGTATTGTTTTGTTTCCATCAAGGAAGCGGTGGAGTTCAAGGAAGTTTTTTTCATAAATGATTAAAGGAAAAAAAAACAAGGAAGAAATTTTCTCCAATGTTCCGTCTTCTCTTGTACATAAATGCAATCACGTGATTGTTTATTGAAATGTTGCGATTAGCTCATGCAATTCTGCTCCTCGATGATATTCGAATTAGAACATTGATTGCACATTAACATTCCTAAAGTGTTTCGTAACTGTACGTCAACAACAATTACAAATGGACCAAGGTGAAGACTTAGACAATAATAAGCCAGGAAAGTATTAGGGGGAGGGGGTTGACAGGCAGGTAGCGCCTACGCTCGCTATGTAAGCGCCAAGCTGGTGCCTGTTGCGCCACGCGCTGCAACAACCCGGCGAGCCCCGCCCCCCTCCCTAGCTGGCTGCAGACAGTGGATCGAACCCAGGTCTCCCTCGCCCGGCCCTTCATCACCCGGCGGGGTCATGCGCACGTGCAGTGGTCAAGACGAAGGAGAACAGACCTTATGTCGACCTGAAGAGATTTTCCCTCATCGTTTGAACCCGGTTCGACGTAAAGGCCATCTATTGGCAAGGCAATTTTAAATGCATTTTGCCGCGAGTAATTGCACACTACTATATAGTTTTCTTCTTAATAATGACAAATCGCAATACTGTGACGAATCTTAAAATTGAAGATGAAAAATTAGTACAAAGACTAATGAAGGGTACTGAACAATCGTATTATATGATCATATATAATGATTATCTATATAGATTGAATACCATTCTGCCATGTGCAGATAATGCAGAATGAGCAAAGCCTACTTGATTTTTTTTTTTTTTTTTTTTTTTGTGTCAAATACCATTCAGTGTATTTTTAATTCGTTATCATCAAACTTTAATAATCTTCATCACGGGAGGAGGGTGGCAGAAAGCAATAACTTTTTTTCTTTGCCTGCAGCGCAATTACTAAACTCTTATAATGGAGAATGTACCGGAAGAATAGGAGCAGTCACGTTTTCCTGGCACAGCACAATCTCTCTGTTGTAATAATGAGTCATTCCAATGTTCTTGTTACATCAAGTGATATCACCCAGCCCCTATAAGCAAGTGATTAATACAACCCAAGAAAAATAAAACAGGTCAATTTTTACATCAGTTTTGATAAGACTATCGCGTGACTTCAAAATCTATACGTATAGGTCGTCTATATCTTATTATTCGATAAAGAAAAACAGGGCATAGCTTTTACCATGGTACACAACCAAGTGGCAATCAAGGTAAAAGTAAATCGATCATCTCCCCACCACGCCAAGTTTTACTCTATATTATATAATATTGGCCAACAAACATGCGGGTTGTTTGAAAAATTGACTGTACTACAAAGAGCAATAATCTTTTTTGATATTTTTTAATACAACACGAGCCAGTTTCATTATTTATAAATATGTTATAAATAAAAAAAAAATAAATAAATAAGAAAGAGCAGAATATAAAAGTATAAAGACTGTAAAGCATGAAGGGCATGAGTTATGAGATTACCCTCTTGAGTATTTAAGAAGATACGCAATGCATTGCATCAACTCAAGTAAATTGATTGCTTGGTTATGTTATATCAGTTGGAAAAAAATCAATATGGTTATTAATAATATATTATTTTTCAGTTAAGTAGGGAAAATGGGCTCCGAAGGAAACGTTATTACCCCCTACTTACTGCATAATACGTAACTGGCTCCGTTTTGACGCTGAACAAGTTGCCTAACCTCACGGCAAGAGGGAGTTATAAATTGTTTAAGGTAGAGATAATACAGATCAGCTGGCCCAATGCTATAAAAATCCCATTCATAAAAATTAGTGAAAAAAATTTAAAATGTTCTCCTCTACATCCCCTATCAGCAGGTAAAAAATCATAATTTTTATGAATGGGATTTTTTTAGCATTGGGCCAGCTGATCCGTATTATCTCTACCTTAAGTGTGCAGTAACGAAAGACAGTCAAATATTATAATACTGTAATGAAAATTTAACCATAAGCTTGAAAACCACTGAAGCTACAAATTATATTATTATACACCATGACAGTACGTTTATTTAAGGTAGAGATAACGTCGATCAGCTTTTCGATGTAAGTCCCTTTGATTAACATGTAAACCTTAGCAAATTCACAAAAAATCTGAAAAATTTTTGAGGCAGATATTACTGCCTAAAAGCCATAGAAAAAGTTTCAAAACAATTTAACTAGCCGATTTTTTTTAATCGTTTTTAGCTTGTCTCTCTCTATCCATGGGGAAGCAATATGCTGAAAATTAAAAAAAAAAAAAAAAATTAAAAAAAATCTGCTCGTTAAATTGTTTTGAATTTTTTTCTATGGCTTTTAGGCACTATAAATATCTGCCTCTGAAAAAAGTTTCAGAATTTTTGTGAATTTGCTAAGGTTTACATGTTAATTAAAGGGACCTACGTCGAACAGCTGATCAGCGTTATCTCTACCTTAATGCATGCTGAGAAGTATAGTCGTCGCTCGGAAAATTTCCCTTTGCGGCCTTGTTAATCACCGTGCCCCGTAAGAATAACACAAAATATGGTGATTAACAAGGCTGCAAGTGGTAAATTTTTCAAGGTGACGATTGTACATTAATTAGTATAATTAGCATCGTAACTCCAAGAACACAAAATATCTCCCCACCGTCAACTGCAGATTGAAATTTAATTGTTTTCTCTCACTTTTTTTTTTGAAAATGGGCGCACCACTTTCTTTAAACCTCATCACATAAATAGTCAGGGGAATAAGAGGAAAAAATTGACGAAATCGCGCGTTTAGTGAAGAAAGCGTGATTTTTTTTTTGGTGGTAGAGTTCACCCCAAAGATCAATTTTTTTGGCGGAGACAAACGAAAATGACCTTGGTTCGACCCCCCGTGACCTTTGACCTCGCGCATCTTAATTATTTTTTCCTGGCTATTCTATTAACGTTAGAGAAATAATTTTAATTGCAAATTATTGGTATTGATAAAGCAATGATAACGAAAAAAAATTAGCAACTTAAACCAATTAATTTCAAAATGGCGGCTAATTAACTTAATTAAATCATGAAATCTTGGATATTTTTAGTGAATTTCTCGTAAAATCTGGCAATTATAATGAAAATAAACCTCAGTTAACACGAACAAACATTTATGAACGCAATATTAAATTAATAGAGTCATTAAATGCATATAATTAGGCAAATTATTGATTTAATTAAATAAAACCAAGTGACACTTTTTAGTCAATATTGCAATACTATCGTTATGGTTGGATTTTCCACTGCAGTTGTGATGATTTAGTCAACTTAAGTTAATGTCTGTTGCATAAAGATTGAGACTACCTATTTTCAAGTTGATGACGTCAGCAAATACAATATGGCGACCAAATATACGCATTCTTTTATTGTATTTACATATTAATTATACTTATATTTAATTTATTCACATTATTATATATAAAATATTTATAGAATATTCTTGTTACATTTTTTGTTTGCTCTCGTCAGATTAAGCAAATAATAATATAATTGTTTATGGTTGACGCTACGTCTGATCTGTTGCTTTTGTGACCTGCATTTTTTTTTTTTTTTTAACTTTATACTTGCTTCTTCATATATATACCTTTTGAGTTTATGATTTGCGCACACCCGCCTACCTCAATGTTTTGTCTAATGACTAGCAAATAATGCACCTGCCACCTCATTTACACAGTTGCAAAGATTTTACTTTAGTAGCCTGCAAAAGGGTATATATATTGTCATCCTTTCATTGGTCACTTAACTTAAATAAATATATTTAAAAATGCGTGTCGACTCGATCTTTAAGCGTCGTTAAAATATGAGACTGTTGCTATTTTTATTTCAATCAGCATGTTATTACTGTGAGCACGTAAAAATTATCGTGCGTATTAACTAGTGATTTACCATTTACCCATCATTCGATAGCTGATATGCATGCAGGAATTCACTCTTCTTATGAGAACTGCACGGTAAGTGTGATATCTAATTTAATTTATTTATATTATATCATGTTCAAATCTTGTATAATAAACAACTTGCTGTCAGTGGAGTTATTATATATAATATTTTATTATTTTTATGGTAGAAAGTATTAAAAAATAGTAATATGTATTATATTATTTCAATTTTTTAATTACGTCAATTATTATTATAGCTATATAAATAGAGTATTTGCCTTTATACTGTAGTTTATACTAAATTAAAATTTTAACACAACATTTTAATTGTAGGTAATGCGAGAAAATGTTGAAACGAAAACACGATTTGACTACTGACTGCCAGATAAATTGGAATTTATGCATTATTTGTCAACGCCAGAACTCACGCCTTGAACTTCGCTGTCCAACAAAATCTAATCGTTCTGATGCTGAGAAAACATATTCAAATTTGAGGACAATGAAAATAGATTTGTAGCTATTAATCAATTACCTAAAGAATTTAAATCAACTTATTCTCGCATAGACGAAGGACTTGGTATTGCACAGTCACGTTATTTCACAATGCAGTGTAGCATAAAAATTGTTACTTTCTGCTCTATAATGATAATAGTAAATATTTAGTTGCACAAAAAAAAAATTGCAAAGAACAGATTGAAGTATGTCCCGAAAATGTTGCTAGAGGAACTTTTCATACGACGAGATATAAAGTTACTGAAGAACCTTCCACCTACTCAGGATGCATTGATGCAACACACTAGACGTGCAGTTCAAGGGGGGGACACGTCTGGGGTCAGTGTCTTGAAACGCAACCAGTGCTACCAGACCTGAACAGCTGGGGTTGGTGTAGTAAGGGTTCTCTTTGGGAACCAAAATGGAAGACCCTTCCATTGCACTAGCTCAAGACACACTCATTGAGTTTATAAAATGTGGTTTTAAAAAGGGATGCAACACGAAAAAGTGTTCCTGCCTTTCGATGTCCTTGAAATGCAGCAAACTCTGTGCTTAATTGTGAAGGATGTAAAAATGTAGAATAATTCACTTTATTGTTATATTTTTATAAATTAATATTAGTATGACTGTATAATATTATTATACATAAATATTTAATATATCAGAACCAAAAAGGTGTGCCCCTGAATAGCACATAACTCCCATAAGGAGAGGGGCACACCTTTTTGGTTCCGATAGTAGTAATGATTTTTTATTGGGTAATAGTGGCAATACATATATAGCACAAAATAGAAATTGTATAATTTTATTTAGAGGTGTAAATAATTTGTCAATAAAAATAAGTAGTTTCAAATTGGAATGTAATTTTTTTAAATTGTGATTAATACGTTTCAAATTATATAAATGGATATTGTTTGCATAAAATAGTAATTTATAAATATTAAATTTGTAAATATTATATCAATATTTTTCAATTAAAAATATGTATCTACTTCTGCAATTATTTTAACGATTTTTTATTTAATATTCCACACGTCGAGTGAAAATTTAATATTAACGATTAATCTCAGTTACTTCGGAATCAAAGAATTTTCCCTGCAAACGAATCGAATGAAATAAATTTTAAAAAACCGATAATGTTCTAAAACTTAATCGCTTAATTATGGTTTGAGCAAATTCAGTCTGGCAGTTTTCTTACAACAGCTCCATTTCCGGTTTCCGTCCATAAGGCCAATGTTAAACTTCTACCTCATGCAGTTTTCACAAAACTGATAAGACAGATTCGCTTCAAAATTTGTATGCCACCTATTGATGGTGAGTTCTAAATCCTCTGCAAGTCTTGTTGCATTCAGGCGGTACGATTGCGAGATATCAACCTACTGAGATTCATCCTTAATCAAGAATTGAGTTCAAAAGGAGCTAATTCATAAAAAAATATACAACTGAAAAAAAAAATCACAGTAAAACAGGCTAATTACTAACACTAATAATCTTTATTATCATGACTTTGCCTCAGACAACAAATATCTCGCTATATTTTGGTCGCCATTTTGTATTTGCTGACGTCATCAACTTGAAAATAGGTAGTCTCAATCTTTATGCAACAGACATTAATTTAAGTTGACTAAATCATCACAACTGCAGTGGAAAATCCAACCATAACGATAGTATGTTGCAATATTGACTAAAAAATGTTACTTGGTTTTACTTAATTAAATCAATAATTTGCCTAATTATATGCAATTAATGACTCTATTAATTTAATATTGCGTTCATAAATGTCTGTTCGTGTTAACTGAGGTTTATTTTCATTATAAATGCCAGGTTTTATGAGAAATTCACTAAAAATATCCAAGATTTCATGATTTAATTAAGTTAATTAGCCGCCATTTTGAAATTAATTGGTTTAGGATGCTCATTTATTTTTGTCATCATCGCTTTATCAATACCAATAATTTGCAATTAAAATTATTTCTCTAACTTTAATAGAATAGCCAGAAAAAAATAATTAAGATGCGCGAGGTCAAAGGTCACGGGGGGTCGAACCAAGGTCATTTTCGTTTGTCTCCGCCAAAAAAATTGATCTTTGGGGTGAACTCTACCACCAAAAAAAAATTCACGCTTTCTTCACTAAACGCGCGATTTTTCCTCTTATTCCCCTGACTAAAATGTCACCTCCTATTTGTACCCCTCAAGGAGCAAATAGGAGGTGACATAACAACAGTCAGAATTCATATACCCACCCTACATGTTCAGTTTTGCATGGATGTTGTTTAATTGGGCGTGGTGAACGTCACTATTTTTATATTTAAATGATGGGCTGACAAAAGCTAAGCTTCTTCAACCATTGGTATAATTCTCATCTTCTTTTGATACCCATCCAATCTGCCATGATGACATCTCACTGTATAAATAGTATATTGTCACATCGCAATTTGCTCTTTAACTAATGAGAAGTCTTATAATTTCATCAGCGACTGTTAGAGGAGGAGGAAATTTAACGCCACCAATTCATTGTCGGGTACAAAGTCTTGAAGCCCGCTAAGTGACGCTCCTATAGCAGCCGGCGCCACTCGCGGTAGCTGATAAGGCGGGCAGAGACATTTCACATGAAAGTATTCTCAAGTAGTAGGTGGGGCGAGCGACGACGGCACTTATTTAGATAACCGTTAGGCACGAGGCGGAACTGACGAGGTACACTGTTCAAAATATTTGGAAGAGTTGTTCATAAACCCTCCAAATGTCTTGACGAGCAGAGGGTATCTTCCATCATAATAAATGTTTCAATGTCGTTTGAGCGCTCACTTACGTGAAGATTACCTAAGATACCACATGAAGATGCGAACCGGTCATTGATTTCGTTGTTTTCAAATCTCATGCATCACAAAATTAAAGACATATCGCTCTATTAAAGGCATACAGGCCTCAAATTACAAATTAGATGGTCACCAAGTGGGTTTAGAGTATATAATCAACATTCGCATCATTTTTTTCCACGCGTGATGCATCCGTGCGAAGTCGCAGTTTAAAGTAAGAAATTTAGTCCTTGATGACGTCATGAAGTCCTTGATGACGTCACAACTCAATGCTAATCGGTGCTAGCTGTGAGTTGTGACGTCAGCAAGGACTTTTTTTGTAGCGCGACTTCGCACAGTCGCACCGCGCGCATGTAAAAATAATACGAATGTTTATTATAAACTCGAACAACACTTAATGTCTGTCTAATTTGTAATTTGAGGCATGTATCCCTTTAAGTTTCCTTATTTTACTAGCTTCTTACACCGATATATAATGTCACTTACTTTGATACTTACAAAACTTATATCCTGTAACTTACTAGAAAATATAAAATTGAATTCCATTTCACGATTCTTACTAGAAGTTGTGACGATATCCCCTGCAGTCTGGAGGACACTGAACTAGTAATGCACAATATGTTAATTTTATTAATCATCTTTACAGTGTATAACGACTGATATTTTTATTATTGAATTCTAGATGTCTCCATCGATCAGCCATCATCATCATCTTAACTTATATCATTCGATGCAAATTACTAGCTGGTTCATGACGTCATCAATGACGTCATCTCTGCGCAATGGCAATACAAGTGGGCGTGGCTGTCACCCCGTCGCAATCGATTGTGCGAGTCATGACGTCTAGGATAGAAGCAGACGACATATCAACATGTAGCCTTATCGTGCATTGTAATAAAATATGTGCAGATATCATCAATCAAGTCTATCAATAATAATTATATCCAGCGTTATAATAATATTCGTAACATGTCGATGAAAAAAAAAGCAACATTTCATTACACAATTTAATCCTGGGATAAAGTCTGTACCTAACAGGCAATGATTGCTGTTATGTGAAATAGAAATAAAAAGTTCGATTTCTTTTTAATTTTTTTTTTCCCCGCTACAAAGCACTTTTATAAAGCCAAGTTTTTTGTTATATATTTATAATTATAACAAAATGCCAACGCCAGTCTTTTTTTTCTATATATTCAAACAATTACAAAAAAAAGTGTTTTTTTTTTAAATAAAATATTGTATTTGTATATTCAAACACAAATAACCATAATACAGTAATAGAATCTATACAAATTATTATACTGTAGCACGTTGTTTCAACATAATCATTTTAAATATTTTATTAAAATGAAATTTATTTATCAGTAAAACTATATATACATTACTTTACGTCTGTCTAACAATTTTAGGCTTACAAAGAAAAATATCATGTTTAGAAACTTTGTCATACTATTTAGATTTTAGAGAAACGGGTGAGCTCGCAAATTGGGAATAATAAACCATTTAAAACAAACGTCTTCAATTGAAGATTTTG